>JACTAT010000035.1:676866-730408 GCA_014526335.1 Chrysaora quinquecirrha
CTAACCATCTAACTTACAAAAATACTAACAAAGTAACACACTTACTAACAAACTTACTAACTAATTAACTAACTATTTAACTAACTAACTAATCAACTAACTAACTAAGAAACAAAGCCAATTAACTATCTAGCTAACAAAAATACTAACTAAATAAACAAACTTACTAACTAACTTCCCAACTGTTTAACTAACGTTTTAACTTACTAATTAATTAACGAACCAACAAACAAATTAACAAACAAACTAGCCAACTAACTAACTAACTTAAAACCATCAAAAACAAATTAGACTAGACAACCAACTTACTATTTAATTAAATTACCTCTCTTAATAAAACAAGCAAACGAACTAAATACCAAATCAACTTACTAACCATCAACTGTCAAACTAAATCACAAACTGACTTACAGCTAACTTACTAACTAGAAAACAAAGAAATCAACCCACCACACATCAAACCAACGAACTAACAAACTAGCTAACTAACTAGTCAACTAACTAACTAACTAACTAACCAACTAACTAACTAACTAACTAACTAACTAACTAACTAACTAATTAACTAACTAACTAACTAACTAACTAACTTAATAGTTGACTAACTCACTAATTACTAATTGACAAACTTGCTAGCTAGCTCGCTGACTAACTAACCATCTAAGTACATGGATAGCTTAACTAACCATCTAACGTTTTTAATAACTAACTAACTAACTAATTACAACCAGCCAACAAAACCTAACAAACGAGCCACTCAATTTATCAAACTAACCAACTAACTGCTAATTAACTTACTAAACTAACTACTAACTAACAGACTAACTAACAAACTAACTAACCGACCGACTAACTAATAAACAAAGTAACTTAATAGTTAACTAACTAACTGACGAACAAATTAACAAACAAACTAGCCAACTGACTAACTAACTAACTATCCAACTATCTACATAACTAACTAACTAACAAAGCACAAAAACAAACTAGCTAACTTATACTGTCTGACTGAATGACTGACTGACTTACTGACTGATTGACTGCCTGACTGACTGACTGGCTGACTGACTGACTGACTGACTGACCGACTGTCTGACCAATTGACTAACTGACTGACTGCTGTCTGACTGACTGACTGACTGACTGACCGACTGTCTGACCAATTGACTAACTGACTGACTGGCTGTCTGACTGGCTGACTGACTGACTGACTGACTGACTGACTGACTGACTGACTGACTGACTGACTGACTGACTGACTGACTGACTGACTGACTGACTGACTGACTGACCGACCGACTGACCAATTGACTGACTGACTGACTGTCTGACTGGCTGTCTGACTGACTGACTGACTGACTGACTGACTGACTGTCTGACTGACTGACTGACTGACTGGCTGACTGACTGGCTGACTGACTGACTGACTGACTGACTACAAAAGTTCGTTAGAAGTTTAGAGCTTAAGTTTGATTTAAATTTGAATTGAACAATGGGCTTCCAAGAAGTCCTCAAATTACTGCAAATCAGTTACAAACCGCAATCGAAAGGCACAGTTGCCGTTGGAGAATAGAAGACGAACGGTAATATTTTCTAGATATAGAAAATCAGATCTAGATCAATCTATTGATCACTGAATACCTTTTTTGGCAGATACATGTGGCAACTTGTCGAGATGGTTGAATTGGAGACCTCGAGAGTGTTTATATGTTTATGTGGACTCATTTCTAAATTGATTGATTGTCATTGAATCAAAACTGATCCTCAATCTCGACATTTTAATACGCTCAGGTTTTCTGTTTTTATTGTCGTTACTGTAAGCAAATATTTATTCATACTCCATACACTGCAAAAATAGCGACAACAAGGCAAAGGGCACAAAAGCAGGACAACCGTGTTATTGTGTTGTTAGCAAGGGCTCAGGCAGTTGGCTTCCTGTTTGTGTTGCGTAATATCCGCACACGGTAAAAGAAGACAAAAGAAATGTTGAGATTTGTTCACCACAGACAATCCTTCCTCGCAGATTTATTAAATGCTTCAAATTATTTTTCTTGTAGAATTCAAGACAGAACTCTGAGGAGTCAGCATGGAAGCAAGAAAGAAATGCCCTCCATTTTGTGATGACTCTTGCAGTGTAAAGCACCACAAATTACTCCGCAGTGTTATCAATTTAGAGTCAGAAAAAAGAAAAAGATCATTTATAAAATTTCAGCAAATCGTTGAGCATTTCTACAAGGATAATAAACCTGGGCAACCTATCCCTGACCCAAACATAAACTACAGACATCCATTGTTACACTGGGTTGCTGTTTTAGGCAAGCCATTTGCTGTAAAATATCTTCTTGATAAAGGGCATTCTCCAGTTTTGAAGTCGACAATTAGAGGAGAGAATGCAATGCATCGTGTTGTTAAATGCTTTTATAGGACATTGCTGATGGAAAATGAATGCCAAAGTGGGAAGTCAGTAGTGGGAGTTCTACGCAAGCTCACAAATATGCTGTCAGATGCACTGTTTTGTGTTGATGATAATGGAAACACACCACTACATATCTGTGCTGTTTACATTACTGAGCTGAAGTTAATCAGCGAGCTGGCATCAATCCACCAATTGTTTAGAATTATGCTTCAAAAAGTGTTGGAAATTGAAGATCAGAGCAGCACAATAAGTGTCATAAACCAGCAGAACAAAGAGGGAAACACACTATTACACATATTGGCTGGATGTGGAACATGCCACAGTCTTAGTCTTGTTAAAGAGCTGATTCAAAATCATGCTGACTGTAATGTAAGGAATCTGCAGGATGAGACTGCATTTGAAATTGCAAGACAAACTTCTCCTGCAATGGATGAATTGTTCAATACCTCAAAACACAGCAGAAATGTTGAAGCAGAAGTATGGACAGAGCTGCATGACTCAAGTGTGGAGGTGCAACCATGTGCTGGGCCCAGTGAAGAACATCAAAATGCATCAGCTATTGATTCATCTTTGATTTTCAGCAATGCTACTGGAAGTTCCTCTAACGGAAGCAGAAAACGTAAATTAAAGACTAAACCTTTGGTTATGCCAACTCTGGTACCTCCAGACATTAAAGAAGACATCAAAGTATCTAGTAGCTTTTCTATCCCTCTTCAATCATACACAGAAGGAGCAAAAACAAAACAAGACATACAAGGTATCGTAACATTCCTAACGTGATTATTCTACCCTAGCGCAAGAGATTGGTTGAAGTTCACTTGCCCTGCTAAAGCATAAACAATTAAGAGACACTCTCGGAGTGTTATAAATACATCTTTTTGAGGAAGAGCAGCAACTATAGAAATCTTTCAAAGCAAACCTGATATCTGAAAATATCTGACGTCTTTTGTTGAAAAGATGTTTAAGATGTCTGTTTGTTAGACAACGAATTCATCCACAATCTGCTAATCAACAATCAATCCTTTGATTTCTTTACCAGAAAATAATGGTTATACTGTAAATGCTCTAAGAAACGCCTAGTCTCTATTTAAAGCCCGTCTCTATAAATGCCACCTTCTTTAGTGGCATGGGGCCGTTTATAGTTTTCATCAACCAAGCAATTTAAAGGAAAATGAAGACAAGGATTGATCTTAAAGACTTTCTATTATATTTCTGATAAATTAAAAGTATAAAACTGAGGAAAAGATCCTATAATTAACGAAAACCGACTTTAATTTTTTAGACGAATGATGAAGACGACTTTTATTAATGTACGGTAGAAAATGGAAATAAACGCATGTCCAAAAGTCATTATTCCAATTTCTTAGTTTTTTAATAAACGCCCAACCTGTATTAAATGCCCGTCTCCGTTAATCCTGCCCGAAAATCTCAAAAATTGAATAAACGCTTGAGGCATTCAGTAGAGCATTTACGTTATATATCTTAAAAAGCAGTGATAATCGCAATCTGAAAGCATGATCTTCTGTGAAAAGGATGAAAGATCCAACAAACTAAAACCATTACCATATCTTCTACAGAGAATGATGATGCAAAGCCAAGCAAACAGGGTATATGTCAAAAGAACAGCCATGATCTCAGCCAAACTATTGATCAGCCAGACCTGGCAAAACTTTTGAAGAAAGTCGGCAAAGAGAAGATAATTTTAGAAGATGTACAGAAAAGCAGGGTCGAATTAATTGAGAAATTAGAGCAAAGTAAACAGGCTATCAAAAGTGAGTTGCTCAAAACAGGTTTGACTCAATAACTCAGTTATTGGCACATCATAACCAATCGTAAATAAATCTCATATTGAAACGATTGTTAAGTCCGTTAATTCATTAAGTCCGTTAAGGCCAAATGAAATACATGGTCCATTCTTTAAGTAGTTCTCCAAACACGTTTTAAAAGTAAGGATGAAAGGGGCCTTCCAATGACGGGGATTCTCAAGGGCATGTCTAACTTGTCAACCCATCTGTTTCCTAATGGTTCATGTCATCACAACTTTAAACGTTTGTTAACGTTCCAAAGACAATTATAAAGTCCGATATCAAAGAACGAATTATACTGCTTTCACACTGACACTTCAAAACCAGCTTTATCTAAACCAGCTTAGATTTCCACCAATCAGATTGATTCAATTGGTCGAACTTACCAATCAGAACGCTGAATTGGTCAAAATGGTTTTATTTAAACCACTTTAGCTTGGAACGTGAAAGCAGTATTAGATTAACTGACAGCCGTTAACCTTTGTGTAGATAAGTTGAGCAGGAAATTAGGGCGCAGTTGACCCCTTGTCTCTCTTATCATATAATTCATTTCCAGCGTCTGAAGTACATAATTAAAACAGGTTCATTATAACTTTTTCCATCTCGTAGACTTAACAACTAGAAGAAACGAGCTACGTGATAATGGCAAAAAAGTAATAGAGCAGATGGAAATCAAGCAAAAGCAAATCAGTAAGTTAAGGGGAATCCTGCAAGAAGTGTGTGATACCCTGTCTAAACAAGAAGGAAAAATTGAACAAGAAATTTCAGCGCAGAAAGAGCTAAGTAATGACATCGAAGTGTATGATGAGATTCTGCAATGCCTTGGCAAAGACACATAGAACATAATGGCTTTAAATTATGTTGTTATATTATAGAAGACTTTCATTACACTAGAATTAGGTAGGTTGCTTTGAATTATGTGATTCTTTGATTATTTCATCAGTGTCTTAAGAAAGGACACTACACCATTAGTATAAAAAGAGCTAAATGAGAACACCAAATTCTATATCTTGATACAGCAACGAGTGTCTGGAACGAAATTGAGATCTAACTTAGGTGGAAAAGTTCAAACGTCTGCAGGACGTTTCAAACCATGCAAACCGAAATTCATGATATCAATCAAACCGTTTGGAAGGGTGGTTTTACAGCTATCTATGTCACAAATTTGTGTTAGATTATTGACGGCAGAATTAATCTGCGTTTATATAGTGTATTGTTTTAATCGCGTAGAACAAAGTATATATCTTTTTATAATGTATTATATTAACAAACCTAGTTTAAAATCAGGTTTTACTGCGATTTGATCAGGTTAACGAGAGTAAGAAACTATTTTTATTGTTAGCATTAGAATCATGAAGACTAGTATAAACCTTGGTAGAACCCAAATGTATGTTATCGACCAGTATACAAAGTAGTTTCAATTGATACTTTAGATTTAGTTTTGATATATTATCGTCGTATTTTGTGATATTATTGTGATACAGATTCTTCTAATAGATGTTAGGCTCTGGCCAAGCGATCAAACATTGTTGGTCCAGCATTTAAAATCTGTTTTACAACAAAGAAGATGAGATTGAGATTTGCTTGTCAAGCAAAATGCTTGACCGTTTGGCCACGTCCAAAAACATTGCTTTGCGAACAAAGGTAACACAGTTTATGGCGTGATGTTTTCGAAAAAAGTTCAAAAACATTTTTTGCTTGACGCTAGCAAAAAATGTTTGACGAGCAATGTTTTTGGACGTGGCCAAACGGTCAAACATTTTGCTTGACAAGCAAATCTCAAATGTTGGACCGACAAACAAAAATTTGAGTATGCTTAGCTTTGTTCCTATTTCATACTTTTTTTGCACTGATAATTTATGAATTGAAATGTACTTATGAATGTATGTGTGTGTTAATGTATGTATGTATGACCTGTTTTAATACATGAATGGCTTTGTAGTACACGTATTCTTTTAATGAGATATATATTGCTGGAAAGATAATTGTTTTGTAAAAAATACAACGGGCAATTGATTCACTGTATTGTGAGCTACTGCGCGACAAACAGAGATTCATGGGCATCATTTTGAATGAAATGCCCCAATACCACTAACGACACTAACCAAACCAAAAGAGAGCTGAAATACCCCTTTATGGACAGCGAGCTTTTACATTAGAGGAAACAAAGCCAGAACACATCTCGATTGTGACCACAAATTATATACACTAAATACTCGAGTAAATAATATTTGAAAATATTCTTCAACTTACATATTGTCTTTTCTGCTTGCATTTTGATACAAAAACGTCTTACGCACTCGCCTTTTTACTGTCTTCAGCTAACGGTTCTTTTTGACTTTCTGTCTGCTGTGAACTTTGTGATGATGACGCCGAGGATGCCTAAAAATGAACGGAATAAAACATAAGAATCTTGCATGCAACCAAAACTGCGAGAAAAAGCAGAAACACTTCGGACAATCTTAAAAACCTTTCTCGTCTGAAACTCCTCGGTGTATAAACGTCAGAAACAGACTGAAACAATTGACTATGACGGAATCTATATTCAGATCCGGATCCAAATGCACCTATCAGAAAGTGATGCCATATTGGCACTGTGTTTAAACACCAAAAAGCTTGCGGGATACAGTGGAAAGACAACTAATATTAATTGAAGTTTAAAACTAAATTATATGAATTCACGAAAGCGAACCCTTTCTGTCTGAACAAAGACCGTTGGTTCTTTAATGAGGAAAAATTCCAAGACTCTTAAATGAACTAAAGATCTTGCTTTACCAATGATTTTGAAACAATCCTCCCTGGAATTTTCGGCAAAATTTGGATTATCAACCCTTTGAAACGTTGTCGAATGGCAAAATCATGTTTAAGATGAGGTTATTGTTTCAACCATGCAGGGTGCATTCTGTTCCGCTGAAAATCGTAACGACGGATATTAGTGCGACGTACTATTTTATCATATTAGAGCGACGTGCTGTTTTATCCTATCTCCTTATCTTGCAACCAAAAGATCTAGCACTAGAAAAGACCTGCGTGACCATTAAGATCTCCTCTGTTCTGCTACTCTGTTCTGACTTACCATGGATGACAGTTTTCTGCTGCTCTCGACATTTGCTAAGCAAAATTTCAATGACTGCTCAAGAATAACTTTTTCAGGCAATGGTGATTTCGGATCAGATGCATTTTCAGGCTGAAAAAAAAAGAGAAATTGTCAAAATATGGAGAAGGGGAATTTTGGAACCGAAACAGAAACAGAGAAAAATATAGTTAAAATAAGGGAAAGGGTCATAAATTGATGGGAATCAAACGAAAAACAAAATATTATTGAGGGGTACACATCGTTTGTCGTCGTCAAAAGTGTACTCCCATCATAGCATAGCTTCTAGGAAGACAGAGCGAAACTTCTCGCGATATTCTGCTACTCTCTAGGCTTGTACCACCAAACCGAAAAATTGTTCGATCTCATTTAATTCTTGGTCTTCCCTTTCTCTTTTTCCCTGGAATATTGGCCTCTAGCACCATCTTTTCCAGACCATACCGTACAACTACTACATGATACTTGAAAATGCTACTTCATGCCCTCCATGTCTTTAGTACTCCAGCTTACACATCAATGCAACACTAAAGAAACCGTAACGAACAACACGACCCATGTAACACGAACATTACCGAAAATCCAAGGACCAACAACATTGGTTATCTTTTCAAGATTGAGAAACAACTTTTTGCTGATGAGGAACGTTTATTGTGATGAAAATTTGAGACAAATGTTTATATTCAATGTATAAACAGCAGTGAATGTGTGACAGAAGGATAAACAGGCCTATTACTATATGACAGGAAGTAGCTTTGTAATAACTCAAAACTGAACCATAGTTTGAGTCTGAGACATGTCTGACTATTGAAATTAGGCGGATGATTATGACCCTGAAAGTTCTACTATACGCAGACTCAAATGATTAAGCTTTTCCTGGAAGAAAATCTTCAAGATTTCTTGGGATAGTATGGAGAAAGGCCGTATGCTTTTGTTTCATTCAAAAAATTATTTCATTCCAGCCACAATAAGCTATAGCTAAACTAGGAGACTTGCCGCGCGCGACACTGTATTCGGCGTGTCTCCCAGGTTGGCTAAGCATGCAAGTGACAAGCAAGCAACATGTCCCCTGAGACATTTCCATGTCGCAGAGACAAGAAATGTTTCTGTTGTCTCCTAGAAGCTTTTGCGTATCTCTTGCAACAAATTTTGTCACGCGCTATAAAGATTCCGAGGTGGCAAAACTAAATTGAGACACCGAGAGGACATCAATGTTGCGCGCGACATATCTCCTTGTTTATTCAGGCCTTTAGTTCTGAAAAACAATCTTTGCTTAATTTGAAAGAATGAAATCAACAAAAACCAACAATCTCTTCCCCAAAATGATTGCGTGAGAATGCTAAATATCGGATAATCTACTTACTTGATGAAGGAGCATTTTGAATATTTTTACAAGGTAATGCTCTGTTATCTATGAATTAAAAAAAAACCAGGTAAGTGAATTGAAGATAGCTAAACATATTAATAAACGTTAAAGCAATTGAAAGAATGAAAACATATTTACCAATGGCTCTCTCAATTTCAAGAGCTATTGAGTTTCTACTACATGTTTTTTACAAGAACAACCTTCATAAGAAACAGGGTAATATTTGGGTATATTTTTTCTGTCATCTCAGAAACTGCTAGAGCGAAACCAAAACAAAGTCTAATTCTTGCCTCTAAATGCATTAAAACACGTTTTTAAACAGGTTGGGAATTGAAAAATCGTGAAAAATCAGTCCAAAATTAAGAAACAGGCAGGCTAAAATCGAAGCGAAGCTCTTATAAAAAACGTGTATTCCAAGACGGGTAGCATTAAAGTATTTAAACAAGTCAAGAAGGTGTCTGAATTAGATGAGACATAGCCCATTTGAACAACCTTTCCAGCGTTCCCAGACACACATCTTTTTCTAAGGTAATTTAAATAAAAAAGAAAAGGGGTTGTTTAGAGAGGAAGTTTAGACACTGATTTGGCAGCTTATTAGGCTTGAAGATACCGAAAAAACCCGTACATATAAGAACCATTATTTGGGACACAGCATCTTAATGTTCTTATGTAAAGAGGTGTATACCGAAATCAGGGTGAAGGTGTTTTGTCATAAAGTCAAAAGCAACTGCCAGAATATAAGCATGTTCACGGTTTAGCAGCTTTCACAGGCCAGACGTACAATTGTATGAATTGAATGCTTCAGAGCCCATGAAATAGGGTAACTCACACAAATTGCATTTAAACCCCAGTTGGTTGATTGAGAACCCTTCATTGAAAACCTCTTTGGATATAATGCTGAAATGGTTCTTACTTATTGGTTCTATTCCAAATTATATTTTCAGGCTGCAGGTTCATAATAAATGAAGATTCTTATGTGCGGGTTTTTACTGTAAGGTTTATTACAGATGATGCAAAGAATATGCAGAAGTACAATATACCAGACTTTTTACAACTGCACAACGATTAAAAAAGAACTAGCTCAAAATAGTGCTTATAACGACAGGTCAGTTAAAATAAATCAGCAAACAGAGCAACTACTTACTTGAACTGAGGTTTGCATTTTCTGCGCATGCTTGTATGCTTCATAACAGTCTAACAGCAAGAGCTTCTTTTCTGTTCTTGATATCTAAAATGTACAAATAATAGCTAGTTATGCTTCCGACCGATGGTAACCCTTATAGCCATACGTGAAGCCGGTCGGCCTAATTAAGCCAACATTATGAAACATTGGGTGATTGTTTTTACCCTGATTCTGCTTGAGCCAACATCACGAAAAATAAAGTTACCTCGCAAAACAAGCTGCCCAAAGGCTACTGAGATTTCTTCCTATATGAATGCTAAAGCAATATTAAGTTAAATTATGGCTACGTTTGCCTGTTGCTTAAGATATACCCAAATAATTTCTGAACGTTTGAGGAGAAAGGCAGTTCCTGCAAAACATTTTGTTGCTTTTGAGTACTTACAGATTCAGCCTTGTTTATCCGACTTTTTAATATATCTTTCGCCATATCGAATGCCTAAAAATGACAAGCAATTACAATTTCTGAAAACAAACGTTAGACAAAATATTTTCAAAAAAGTATTCACAATAGATGAATACTTTTTGGTGAATGCATGACCCAAATACAAAGGACACAAAATGAGAAATTCAAAAATATAGACGCATTTTTGTAGAATATTTTGTTCTTATGATCTTCGTCAGCAAACTATTCTCTACATAACTGGGGGCCTGCTTATATACCTAGATTACAATGGGGTAACAAAGAAATAAAAACTTAAATAGGGAACCTACTTGATACAATAGAGTCAGAGGCAAAGTTCTCATGGGGCAGAGGGGGGGGGGGCAAATCGCTCTCAACCTCTTTGCCAACTTTTCTGCTTCTCTAAAAATCTTTTTGTCTTCTGACATTATTGTCTATCCTCCTCGGCCCTTCCCTTTAGATTAATTTGTATTTATTGTATTTAATCAAGCAGGTTCCCTAATTAAGCTTTTATTTCTTTGTTACCCAATTGTAACCTAGGTATATTAGTAGGCCCCAGTTATTGTAAAGAACAGTTTGCTAATGAAGATCATAAGATCGAAACGTTCTATAAAAATGAGTCTATATTTTTGAATTTCTAGTTTAAATATTTATATAAATAGAGTCAGGTATAGCTTATTATCATAGCTGGACACAAAATGATTCAGACAAACATCTTTTGCCCGAAATCCAAAGGGCCTAAAAATGTTTTCAGTGAATATTGAAGGAAAAGAACAGGAGATAAAAGACAAAACTGGCATATAGCAAGAGAAAAGAACCAGCAATAAACAAGCTGCGAGTTAAGAAGTTTCCACATTTTTCATATTAGAAAACTAACTTTTTCCCATTTGTGTTTGCAGCTAAGAAGTGGCAAATAGACGGTGTCTTTAAAGTGAACTTTGTATGTAAAAAAGAACGAAAAAATCTATGAAAATTACCTTCAGAGCAAGAAAAGCTCTATCGTTATCTCTTAGGTACTTCCTGAAACGTTAAAAAAGACAGAGTTAGATATATTCAAAGCCAATGAAAAAAACATTATATGCTATCATGAAGCAACAGCGTATGAAAACGTGAGAGAGCTTCAAGATTCCTCCATTGAGTTGGGCATAGTTAATAGAGGTTCAGATGATAACCTCCACTATACTGATGATAACCCTCGCCGTTACTCCGCACCCTCCACCTTCAAGATGATATCTCTCCACGTTACTGATGATAACCCTCAACTGTACTGTTGATAACCCTCCACATCGCATTGGCACCCTCCGCTGTACTGATGATATCCCTCTACGTTGTATTGGCACCCTCCACTATACTGATGATATCCCTTCACGTTGTATTGGCATCCTCCACTATACTGCACATCCTCCACGTTACTGCACATCTTGCAGTACGCAAAGAGTCCTGAACGGATTTTAACAAAAACTCAAAAGTCAAGTCATGATCAAAACGACTATAGGAAAGTTTAATTGTCTTCATGTTTTAATCTCCTGATCTAACTCAAAAGTCTGTGGTCTTAAAGCAACTGTATTGATTTGAGGACTGGGAAAGCCATAAACAGTATACCAGCAAACAGTATACAATAAACAGTCTGTCTGTGTTGGTTCGAAACAAGCTATAGCATCGGAATCATCAGCTGTAGGTCAAACAGCTGTACATCCTTCTGTAGTTAGTAAAAAGTCCTCAGGATAATCATTCCGGAATATCAGACTTCGTCTTGGTTATTGGTTTATGCTTTTTCATTAGTTGAATATAGGAAAAAATTGGTAACTTTACGTGATTCAAAGCATTCAGATCGAAAGTGGTCAAGGCAAACAGTGGAGCAGAGACAATAGAAACAATAGAAGACAATGGACAATAGAGCCTCCACGGTCACATAAAACACTTACTTGTCTTTCGATGGTGTAAGATGCAGCAGACCAGAAATCGTTAGCAGTGTATCCCACTCTTTACGTTCAGACAACACGAACAACAATAGCTCTACTGCTTTGGACACGTGTGAGCAAAAGCTACCTCGACGATCGATTTCATCAATAGGTATTCGCCATAAGTACTACAAAAAAGTGTGAAAATGAAGAAAGAACTCAGAAGAATTCAGAAGAGAACTTAGAATCCAGAAGAGAAAATTACCCACAAGAACGCAACCTTATCATAAAATCAAATATGTTAATGATACTAACTTGGAAAAGATTAGTTTTGCTTCTGTCAGTGAAAAGTCCATGTGCAGGAATCGGTATTAGCCGGCCGTCTGCCGAGTTTGTACCAAGCAGCAGCTCTCTACTCAATGAAAGATCCTAAAAAACAATAAAAACATTTGAAAAGTCACAAAGAGCTACTTGCTGTTTGAAGATTCTGAAAAGTAATTTAAAATCATATATACAACATATTAAAAGTTTGAAATTAGCAAAAGCTTTTCGGTTAAAAAACCATCCTCAGTGCTAGATGATATAATAAAATGAGGAGATCAGTTATGTTACAATATATACACTATAAAAACACCACAAGTAA
This sequence comes from Chrysaora quinquecirrha, assembly GCA_014526335.1. Lineage (NCBI taxonomy): Eukaryota > Metazoa > Cnidaria > Scyphozoa > Semaeostomeae > Pelagiidae > Chrysaora > Chrysaora quinquecirrha. Next base: position 689,672 of record JACTAT010000035.1, read on the forward strand.
ACTTCTGAAAAGTATTCCCCTCATTTTTTGCAAATGATGGATGGAATCGCTTATCGTAACATCAAAATAGATGATCACAGGCAAAGGGTTGATGAAATTCGCCGTTTAATTTAGGTGTAAAATTAGCTGTGAAATTAATTGATTTGCTGAATTAATTGTTAAGGCCGTCACTGGGATCACAACAATCTGGTATATTATATTCTTATAAGCATTTAGATGGAGAGTCCTTTGTAAATCAGCATGTTGCTGAAGAGCTACTCTCCTGATTTCCCCAGTAGTCAGGAAAAGTCGTACGCATACATTCTTTTAGGTAAATAAGTAGCAGCTGGATTCAGCTTTATGTTTGATAATTTTGGAATGACCTATTACAGTACATGGATGTATATACTACAGGCGACAAAGGCCGGTTGCTATGTACACCCAGAAGTGCAAGGCGTGAAGATAGGATCCGCCTCTGCCTGTACTCGTCTTTTCCAGATGCTCGTTTAAACCTAGCAAAAATCATACAATCAGAATATTGCACATACCATATGAGTTGGAAAATACGTCATGATGTATGCCATTTTATATTGACTTTTATAATGTTCTGGGAATCTATTCAAGCAAACAGAAAGGGCTTGCAGGCATCTATCAACTATCATTTTAAAGCGGGATTCCTCTTCCGGAGACGAAAACTTGCGATTCGTGACTGACTTTGATAAACTGGGAATTAATGATTTCGCACCAGGATTTCCAGCGTCCGATTCTGGAAGCGTCGGCTCGGGTATTTCTTTGGCCTTCGTCGCACTTTCTCCAGTTTGCTGCCCTGGTTCTATAGAAAGATCCTTCTCCTTCAGACTCTCGTCGATGTGACTTGCTTGCTTTTTCCCGCTCTGAGATCTGTCTATAGTAGCATCAAGATCATTATTCTTAGAGACATCATAAAGTCCTGCTTCCTCCTGTCTTTCCACTGCGCTTACACTGTTGACATCCCCCTCCTCAAGGAATGATCTATCAAGAAACGTGGAAGTATCCTGAGACTGACTTGCAGTGTTTATATCCAAAGAACTTTGCGATACTGACCCATACTGTACTTTGGGTGTACCATATAGGGATTCAGTGTTTTCGTATGCAGAGCTATCCTTTCCACATGGGCCTTTAAACAAATCCTGACTATAGTCTGTAAAATTGCTATTTTCTGTAGATTCTAATATTTGTGGCGTTGTCTGGCTGCAAGGGTAAGTTGATGCCGGTGTGGAATGATCGATACATAATGATTCCTCAGCTGCAGTATTTTCGATTTTCACAGTCACAGAGATACTATTGTCTTGATGCTTTTGAGCCCCGAGTTTTGTATCTAGAAAAAAAATAACGAACGAATTGGAGAAGTATTTTTCTTCACACAATGACAGATAGGGTAGGATACGGCAACATTTCTAAGGCAATGTAACAGACGGACATTGGAAATGGCGCAAACATTTTCGGGCATACTTAAAAGCTTTTTGCTTTTCGTCTTCTGACACTCTTATAAGTAGTCAAAGGATAAACGACAGAAACAGACCGAAACAAATGACAAAGGCGGAATTTATACCCAGATGCGGATCAAAATGCACCAATCAGAAAACGAAGCCAAATTGGCATTGTGTAAGACTGACATTGGTAAAAAACGAAGTTTTAATAGGCCATATAAAAGTATATCTACGCACATTTAAACTGTTGACAGAAGCATGGGTTTTATCAACAACTCTTTCAGAAAATGGCCGATGATCTACAAAGATGCACAAGGGTAAATTGACAAGTTTGTTTTTCTGCATTTCCTTTCCTAAAGGGTGTTGTGCATCGTCCGTATTTATCTCATAGCTACTAGGACTCGGAAGCATAAGAACATCAGTAGGCCTCGACCTGTTCCACTTGCAAACAGGCCAGCAGTCCCCATTCTAATGTATTCATTCCTAGACATTCCGTTCACTACAACATTCCCATGCATGCAATGTCCCTTAACGTGCCAGTTTTCAAGTATTCCTAAACCATCTTGACCTTGCGGTACCTCCATTTTCTTACTAGTTCCTAGGATACCCGTACTATAGGATCACATTATAGGCCAAACTACCTCCCAGGAAAATTTGGTATAGGAACAAAAGCTAGATGGAGAAGCTTAAATTAAATCATTAATATCCGGACTTAAACAGCAGCCTTTTCGAAGTGATGTGGCGTCATGGTCTAGTCAAGCTGGCTTGTGGTGTTAGAAGCTTTCCGGGGTCGGTGTTTGAGGCCAGGCTACGGTAGTGTCACAAACTGGGCTGAGGTCTCCATTAGTTAACCTACTACTGATATCCTAGCGACTGGCACTAAATACACCATTTCACCTATAAGTGTTAGAAGTAGCCACCTCCTCCAACAAGACAGTTTTGGCAAAATACGCAAAATCTGAACACCTTTGCATTGAAAGACACCATGTCAAAAGGTTGTTTATGGGTTACAGCCAAGATGGGAACATGCGAAATGTATCCACAGAACAAGGGAACATGGCCAAAATCAAAAGAGAACGAGAGATAAAATCCGCACTATCAATCCGCTTGACTATCAATCTGAAAAAATATCAAGGTAAAAAGGCGATTTCTCAAGGGAACAGGGCAACATGTAACTCCTTAAACGAACCTCAATCCTCCTGCCAGAAGGCCGCTGTAAGTAGCACCTTCAAATTAGCATTAATACTAATGCAATTTTCGTGAACAGTTTGCTATCGTTTTCAATCAAACAGCAAAAGAAGATCATGCAAACATATCTACCTTTGCGGCAGATTCCCGTCAATCCATAAAGTCATATACCGTCCAGGGCTATCGGGGCTAACGTTTCAAATCAAATGACAAACATACCCGACACAGATTCATCTTTTGAAGACATTTTTTCAATACTTTTCAAACTGATTGCTTTCAGGAAAGGTGAGGTATCAGCTTTATTAAGATGCTCCTCAATCAATGCGTAGTTTAAATCGCCAGCTGTGGTTTGCATCAAGTTGAGTATTGAAGCGTGGATTCGATAATAAATCTAAAAGGGAATACTTATTGCTTTTAGGAAAGGTTAAGTATCAGCCATCTCAGGTCTATAAATATGATCCTCCATCAATGCACGAGCTGTGGTTTGCATCAAGTTAAGTATTGAAGCGTGGATTCAGTAAAAGGAATACTAATTGCTTTACAGAACGGTGAAGTACCAGTCCTATGAAGATCTATTATGAAGAATCCCAATCACTGCATCGATGCATTTACAGGATCCACAGTCAATGGGTGGGTATACTCTTTTTGAAAAATGGAACTGCCCCAGGGCTGAAACATTACCTTCGACTTACAGTGGCGAAATGCTTGGTAACGATCTTTGTTACTTCATTTTCGAATCACAAGAAAACATTTTTGATAGAAAATTTGTTCCATTCTTACGTAAACAAGGCAAAATATTCCAAGGTAACCGGTAACCCACATGGTAAAATTGTCAAATTCAAAACTCTAAACTTACTTCAAGTGCTTCTATAGAATATTCCGGAGGATTGTGATATGGAATCCTTTTTGGGTAATTTGCATTCGCTGTATGAAGTTGTTGTCCTGCCTAAAGACAAAGATTTGCAAATAATAAGAGAACTCAGTACGAATACTTCGTTAAGAATACTTTATCTGCAAAGAAATAGAACATATGTTTTTAGAAATACGTAACGTGTAGTGCATGGATGTTGAGGCAAAACATACAGTGAAGCTGCAGCATATGGTCAAGTCGCAAAACGGACCCTATCAAATCTTCTCAGATGGAATTGTTACAAAATCTAATTGTCCGCTACAACTACATTCGGATTCACCTGACCTTGAATGCTAATTGCGGGCGATCAAAGAAGCTGTTTGTCACTCCTATCTCTCTTCAGCTCATACAAAAGCCATTCTTTGGCGTTGATAGCACAGAAGAATGACCAAGCTAGCAATCTTGTTAAGAAAATGGTACAGAGAACCTTCCTGCCTTCTAGTCTTTCTTAGACTCTTGAAGCTAATTCTACTAACAATCTAGTACATTGGATACGCGTATAATGGGGAGAGCTGCTTTTTGGTATCAGCGAAAAGTCAGGATAATGAATCTTAAAGACTGATTTGCCATTGCAACCAAAAAACTGCTATAAATGCAATATATATCATTCGATTATTCAAATACACGAGGTCCAGCCCCAACGATCAAACATTGTTGGTCAAACAGCTGAAATGTGCTTGTCAATCAAAATGTTTTACCGTGGTCACATTCAAAAACATTGCTGTCCAGCATTTTGGAACAACGAAGTCATTGCTAATCAGCATAGGCATATGTCATACCAGCCACTTAGCTAATTGGAGAGTTTAGTATTCAAAATATATAGAACATTTATAATTTACCGTAATGGGCTATCAAAATCCTAGATCATGTAATATATGGGAATACATACCAGTTGGTAAAAGTCTAGGTAAACTTCAGGTGGTTTCTTTAATTTTTCTGTTGCTTTACCAAGCATATAAGAATGCAACCATGGTTCACCTTCTGCCTTCTTCACACATTTTCGTGCTTGCGTAAAACATTGCTCAGTTAATCGAATCATCTCGTCCTTTCTCTCTGTCAATATACTCACAGTTTCCGTAGTGTATTCTTCATCTTGGATATGCTAGGAGAACAAAGTTACATTTGTGTATTGTTGGTTGATCGTGTAGCATTAGTTTAATGTTGAGTGGAGAAGGACTATTTTGGCAAATAACAAACGAGAGATATACCGTATTTCCTTCATTTAGCGCCCGGGCGCTTATTTAAAAGTTCGTCTCAGAGAGGAGCAACTTATTTGAAAATTCACGAATAAACTAACGTTCTGACGAAAACATGTGGGCACAAACCGTGCCAACACTGTTGGCCAACATGTTGGCTAAAAGTAGGCCCACATGTTGTTACGGTTTGCCATAACATCACAACATCTGGGATGTTTTGGGTTGCACATGTTATCTACAAATGATCTTTTGCAAACAAGGCCGAAAATGAAGCAGCTGTTTGTTTATTAATCGCTCTTTTGGTTGAAGACGAAGAAGAAAAAAACTCGTGTTCCAACTCAAACTGTCAGTTCAAATCTATTACTCACATAAGGGTCTCCGAAACAACGATCAAAATTGAAAATGTTGTGCCAACATGTTGGCGAGATATGGCAAACCGTACCAGCACATGTTGGCCAACATTTTTTCGTGAACAAAATGTTGTTTATTAGGCCAACATCTATAGCAAACCGTGCCAACATGTTGGTCAACAGTTGTTGGTGGCGATGTTGGCCAACATGCTGGCACGGTTTGCACCCGGCTTACGTTTTGCAGCAATCGGCAAAACGTTTCTGTCTGAGTGTTTGGGATCAACCTGAATGGCAGCTTACATCAAAGAGGGTGCTTATTCGAGGGAAACTGCTTTTTCGATGAAATACGGTAGTTACTGATTTGATAAAAAAGATAAGAGATTAATGTCATCCATTCTTGTTTCCTAACAGAGAAGGTACCAAACATATGGCTATAACTAAACACGACCCAGAAGCAATATATACACTTAGATCGTTTTAGTTCTGAAAGAGTTCTACTAGAGACTTAACTGTTGCATGAGCATCAACAACCTTTCCTTACACCGGAATATAAATCATGTAACATTAGGCATACCTCTCTTAACCGTCTTGATGCCTGAGAGTTCAGCATATACGCAGTTGATCCATACTACAATGATATGAATTTTCCATTCAGATAAAAGTGGAACAAGATTGACTACCATAAATCCTTGAATTAGCCCTCTAGGGGCTGATTTATCTTTTATAATTTTTGAGGGGGGCTTATTCCAGGCGGGGGCTTAAACGTTCATAAAATCATGATTTATAATCAGCTAATAGAATGCATTTAACTATCAAAACTTGATAAATTCCAGCTAGCATTTGATAAAGTAAGATGTTAGGGGGTGGGGGCCTTTTTATGGGCTGGCGCTTATTAACAATTTCTTGCTCTAGGGTAGGGACTAATTGAAGGGGAGGCTTATTCAAGGAGGGCCACATAGAGGATTTACAGTATAGAAAGAAATCAATAAAAAAGCCTTGTTCCCTAGAAAAACTAGAAAACATTTTAACATTATGAAGTTTCAAATGAAAGCAAATACCTCTTCTAGAATCATGCAGTTATTGTTGTTGATCTTCACTGCTTCCTCAAAACATCTGCAAAATGGAAAGAAGTTTCATTTAACGTGTTAACACAGACAAAGCCATGAATGCTATGCATATGCAACGCTATGCAGATGCAAGTTGTGCACATAATTTCTGCCAAATATTGGTTACATATCTAATAATAAGGCTGGCTGTCTGCATATCATAACTATAACTGTGTTAGTATATTTTATACTGTTATGCCATTATATACCATTTTAGAAGTAGACAAAATTTCTTAATTTTCTTTTTGTGGTTTTAAAAACTGATTTGCATTAGGTTCTTGTAAGTATAGCTAATGTGTCATCAACTTAAAAGAAAGTGATTAAAAAAAATGAGCAACAGAAATACGGAAAACCAGTGCCACACAGATATGGATTTTAGTTATGACAACAAAAGAGTCAGCTAACGCCCTGACCAAACGATCAAACATTGTTGGTTCAAAATTTAAGATTTCCTTGTCAAGAAAAATGTTTGACCGTTTGACCACTTACAAAAACATTGTTTTCCCAACATTTTGTTTGGGTCAAGCAAAAATGTTTTTGAACCATTTCAAAAACATCATGCCACAAAGTTTGTTACTTTTACTTGCCAAATAATACTTTCAGACGTAGCCAACCGGCCAAATATTTGATGCAAAGCAAATTTAAAATGCTGGACCAACAATGTTTGATCGTTAAGCCAGGGCCCAAAGGAGGCTCACAACTAGAAACGAAAATCTTCGAAACTGAGACCATATCGCTTGTTTAACCAAGTTAGGCTTAAGAGACTTAAACAAGAGGTACTTCACTAGCCAGGCAAGAAAAAACTAGCAACCTAATTTGCGTAATAAAAATTAAAGTAATAATGAATTTATGAGTGACAAGGTGAAAATTTGTGAAGGTGAAAAGTTTGGATACCTCAAGGTTGATATGCTATGCTTTCGAATAGGTCCATCGCTCTTTGGTTCACACTAGTAATAAAAAACATTCATTTGTTAAACATAAGGTAAAAAAATCAACTTGATGAAATTAAGTGTTTTGTGCATAAGGTATATTGAACTATATTCAACATATAACAGTATTGAACAGAAAAGCACTGATGAAGATATAATGAAGAGGAAGAGCTATGCAAGGAAGATGAAGGCTAAAAAGTTTTGTTCAAGAAACGTAATGAAGTAGAAATCAAGATGAGAAGGGAAGAACAAGAAAATCTAATTAATGAAGAAGACTTGAACAGAACAACCTAGTTACAATAAGGAAGAAGACATATTGAAAGGACAGAGGTTGCCCAAGAAAGCACTGATGAAAATTTAATGAAGAGGATGAGCTATGCAAGGAAGATGAAGGCTAAAAAGTTTTGTTCAAGAAACGTAATGAAGTAGAAATCAAGATGAGAAGGGAAGAACAAGAAAATCTAATTAATGAAGAAGACTTGAACAGAACAACCTAGTTACAATAAGGAAGAAGACATATTGAAAGGACAGAGGTTGCCCAAGAAAGCACTGATGAAGATTTAATGAAGAGGATGAGCTATGCAAGGAAGATGAAGGCTAAAAAGTGTTGTTCAAGAAACGTAATGAAGTAGAAATCAAGATGAGAAGGGAAGAACAAGAAAATCTAATTAATGAAGAAGACTTGAAAAGAACAACCTAGTTACAATAAGGAAGAAGACATATTGAAAGGACAGAGGTTGCCCAAGAAAGCACTGATGAAGATTTAATGAAGAGGGAGAGCTACGCAATGAAGATATAGCTGAAAGAGTGCTGTTCAAGAAATGTTAATGAAGTATAAATTTAAATTAGAAAAGAAGAACAGAACAATCTTGTTGATGAAGAAGACTTGAAAAGAATAACCTAGTTACAGTATAATGAAGAAGACGTACCGAAAGGGTAGAATTGCCCAGGAAAGCACTGATGAAGATTAAACGAAGAGGAAGAGTTATACAAGAAAGATATAGCCGAAGAAGTGTTGTTAGCAAAGAACAGGACAATCTAGTTGATGAAGAAGAATTGAACAAAACAACATAGTTACAGTAAGGAAAAAGACATATCGAAGGGATAGAAGTTGCCCAGGAAAGCACTGATGAAGATTAAACGAAGAGGAAGAGTTATACAAGGAAGATATAGCTGAAGAAGTGTTGTTCGAGAAATGTTAATGAAGTATAAATTGAAATTAGAAAAGAAGAACAGGGCAATCTAGTAAACGAAGAAGACTTGAAAAGAATAACCTAGTTACAGTATAATAAAGAAGACATATCATAGAAGTTGCCCAGGAAAGCACTGATGAAGATTAAACGAAGAGGAAGAGTTACACAAGGAAGATATAGCTGAATGAGTGTTGTTCAAGCAAATCTGGTTTATGAAGAAGACTTGTCAAAAAAGCACTGATGAAGCTTTAAGTAAGAGGAAGAGTTATAAAAAGGAAGTTATAGCTGAAGAAGTGTTGTTCAAGAAATGTTAATGTTGTAGAAATTAAAATGAGAAGGAAAGAACAGGACAATCTAATTAAAAAAGAAGGCACGTGGAAGGATACAAGTTGTCCAGAAGGCACTGATGAAGATATAATAAAGAAGAAGATTAATGCAAAGGAGATAATGGCTAAAGAAGTGTTGTTCAAGAAATGTTAATGAAGTATAAATTGAAATAAGACAAGAAGAACAGGACAATCTGTTTAATGAATAATACCCTGGACGAAAAGTTCCGGTTTCTATATGCGATGAAGCACTGCACTGAATTTAAGTTATCATCTCAGTCTACTAAAAACAGTACACTGCTGAACACCTGAAGCCATAAAAAACATACTTACAGCACTTATTTTTTCTTCCAACCTTGCACCCCTAGCTAATGCCATCGCAGCCCATGATTCAAATCTGCTTGGATTGAGGCAGACGTCATGCATATAGAATTTAATAGCTTTTCCAAATTCTTTATTTTTGAAATAGAAATCGGCAAGATAGTAGAACAAATCTTGAACTCTTGATCTGAAATTTAGAAGAAGAAAATAATAATAATCTATTCATTATGTCGATTAGAATTAATCAAAAGACGAGAAGGAAACGAATTAAAATTTGTATGTATTATCCATCTATATTCAATATGAATTCAGAGAGAGCAAAATTACAACCCCAATATCTTAACGTTTTGTCCAGGACTGTATAGTTGTGTATAAAGTCTGGATCGTCTTAATTCGTCTTTTTGCATATTTATGTGAAATAGATGCAAACAACTAAGATGAAAATTTCATTGCCTAAAAAATCTCACTACTATGCTGATGAACTACTACGTTAAAGATGACCTCAATTTCCTAATGATTCGAAGTGCTAATTTTATAGACGATGTTGGGTGACGGTGACACTAAAGGAAGCTTTCGCTTTCTGTAGCGGACACCTCTTTAACGCATAAATCTTTTTAAAACGGAGAGAGATTTTGGTTACAATTATGTACAATTGTCAACTGAAATTTATCATGTTAAATGGGTACATCGTTGCATCGAACAAAGTTAGCAAGTCCCAAAAATGTTATTTTAGAGAGGGTTGAATGACAGAATCGATGAAAGTTAAAATGAAGCTATTGTTTTCTTACCTTTTGGTTTCAATCTGAGTTTCGTCTAGTACAGGCAGATCAACCAAGCCATCTATGTAAGCTTGAAGTGTATCAAATGCTATAACTATGAATAAAAACATCGAGGATAAGAGTTTTCTTCTGAAAGAATCTTTTAAAAAATATGGAAAAAGATGATGTATAAACGGGAAACTGAAAAAGTCCAAGTTAAACTCCTTTCAACGATAAAGCTTTCATTTATGATGTGGTCTTTTGATCTACTTCTAGTCTACTTATGATTTTATTTGGGCGTCGGATAGGCTATGTGAGCCAAGAATAACAGGAAATTATCCAAAACTTGTTCCAATATAAACAAAACAAAGAAATCTATTCGTTCATATTCAGTGAGCATCCCACCCAGAATATTTCACCGTGTGTACGAGAGAAGTTTAAAATCTCTAAGAAGATGGACAGTGCAAAGTGGGCTGAAGTTTTATAACACGCAACTCTTTAAACGTTAAGAAAATCGATATTATTAATGCCTTCGACATGAGAATCCGTGTCAAGGCAAATCAAAGATGGCTGAATTCATATGACAGCACACATGCATATTCTGCAATCTGGTGAAATTTCTCAAATAGCAACTATGAAGGTGAAAGATTAAGGTGAAATGGTGTTTTAGCGCCAGTCGCTAGGATCTCAGTAGTAGGTTAACTAATCGAGACCTCGATCCTGGCTGTGACGCTACCATGGCTTGGCTCGAACCCTGACCACACTGATCTCCTGACACCACGAGTCAGCTGGATGACACCACGACGTCACATCACCTTCAAGACTATTCGTCCATAAAATAAAACTTGTCTGTTTTAATACCTGTATGAATGACTCAAGGTTCTAAGCTTTAAGGCTAAGTTCTAAGTCAGCGATTTTGTCTAGCTGGCTGAAGGTAATAACTGACCATAAAGCAAAAAGATTTCAATGTGTCATATATTCCATACCCTCGACATCTTTTTGAGGCACTACTGCAACAATCCGTCTGAGCAACAGCTGTACTTCCATTGAAATCGTATTGACTTTATTATCAAGAGTAGGCAAGCCATTTGGTTTGAAATGCTCGTAGAGAATCTGACCATACTCCCAAGTCAGTGGGATCTAAAATAAGATTGACAAAATTTGTGCAGATAGTAGTCTGACGGCTAAATGGACTCTCAGCCAATCATCTCTTCTAGTTATGACCCAATTTTAGGTAGAGCAGATACAAATTGCTTAACTGTTGCTCTAGTTGAAATGCAAATTCACAAAACAGGACAGTTGTAGCATGGAAGAAATTCAACCTCGATATATAACTCTTTATTTACATCTGCGAGCTAGTGATTCTAGTATCAACATATTTGGATCTACAACTTGTGATCATATGACAATGCTCTAGGACGAAAACCTAGGTACTTTTATGTTCATATAAAAAACTTCACTATATATATTTAACCCTACTACAGTTTCCTGGTCATTTCACAGCACTAAAGGGAAGGGATGATACCAAGGAGAGCGAAGAACAACGACTACACCATGACCAATACATTGCGACGAGCACGTTAAGTATAACAACACATAACTACACTTCGAACAGTTTAAAACGAATGAATACTCTACTACATTTGTCTTTATTAGATCAGGTCAGTGTTGCGATCACAGTTTTGCGATCCAGTGATGCGCAGGTATTCATACTGACTCCAGAAAGTACGGTACAGATAAACTAACTGTATATGGCAAATATTGATCCGAATTGACCCGCTGTGACTACTCGACATTATCAACTCTGCGTATTATTTTTTTGCTCCACAGATAAACACTAGTTACAGAGCTGCACTGACAGGGTTTGACGATCGGCAGTACCTTAACACACAGCATTTCAATTGATTTTCTGAACCCGCAAAAGAAGATCCACTTACCTGGGTAGTAACATGATCTTGAAGCTTTCGACTCTAAAAATGAAAAAGAGAATATTAAAAACCCTAGGCTAATAGTTTGTCTATTCAAACTCGTTCGAGATTGAGAAATGAAAACGTTGGTTTTGCATGGTTACCAGTTTGGGAAAGTGGCCTAATTTCCAAACTTTGGAATTAGCAACACCTATTGAACTGGATACACTAACGAAACAAGGAGTAAAAGGAATTATTTAGAGTCGCAGTTCAATATCAAGTCATATGTAAGAATTTTCCCTTTTGGGGGACAATTTTTGTATTAGGCTTTTGTTTGTACGGATGGTGCAGGAAGTTAGGAAGCTTATTGGACATTAAACCCAACTGCCAGGGAGGTGTGAAACGGTTCATTGTGTGATGCATAAACTAAGTCTTATTGGTAGGCTGATGTCATGGCAGTGACTTCAAGAAGGAGCTTAAGATACTACAAGTATGAGTATATTGTAGAATTTCCTTGTCTCGTGAAATATGAAGGTAGATTTACGATATAAGAAACCGTATTGTCGCGTACTCACTTTTGTCTTTTTTGATGGATGTCCATAAAGGCAGTAGAAGCACTGTTCAATTTCTCTGTACACATCCTGAAAACCGAAAAAGCTGATTTTAAAATTCTACTAGAACAGAGCTTAAGGGAATAAAGACTCTGGATACGGTCATAGGCAGAAGCATGTAACAGAGAATATAATGGAACAAGTATGTAACAGAAACTTGTGAGAGTAATAATACAGTAGTTATAGGACGGTGTCTGTTCTATAAGGCATTTAAGAAAGAAATGAACGTATGGACGAAAAATTTGTCCATTATTAAGAAGGTGCCCGGTAATTCAAGTCACACTGTAGCATAATAACTCGAGAGATACAATTCACATTAATGCAATATTTGTGCAGTATAAATGCAGCTGTGTGATTCAATAAGCGAATCGCCATTATCTATAAATAAGCAGCAAATTTATAAGCAACTCAGACTAAGCCTCGAGAGATGTATGTTCGAAAATCTTATAATATAATACATGTTTTGTATAACCAAGTGGTTTATAAGAAAAATAGTGCTCGGCTCCTTAAATAGTAAAGAAAGTTTAGTGCTGGGTCTTTGAAACAGTTTTTGAGTAGTACAAATCTTCAGAATTCCGATAAACAGCGGAAACGTTTTCGGGGATACTTAAAAGCTTTTTTCGTCTGACACTTCTCAGAGTATGAACGTCAGAAACAGAACGGAATCCGCCTTAGTTCATTGTTTCGGTCTGTTTCTGACGTTCACTCTGAGGAGTGTCAGAAGAAAAAGCTTTTAAGTATGGACGAAAATGTTTCCACTGTTTATCGCAATTTTGAGGTTTTTAAACCTAAGAAAAACAGTATTTAATAATGGATTCTTCCTGGGCTCAAGAATGTCTACATTTGCCTTAAGGCTCACATTCATGACCTTCAATTATGCTGATGCTTTAGCGAGTCCATTAAAGGTCGTATTTTCTGTTAAAATTTGTTACATTTAAAAACTACTTGGTGGGTTAAGATGCCACTACTAAAGACAACAATATAGTCAACTTGTCAAGAAAGTTTTAAGAAAGTTTAAACAGCAAGCAAGCAAGCATTCTATTTGTTAATGCAGGTTGGAGAGTATGGCAGCTTGGCGCTGATACGAACCTGTAGCTTGTGCCCCCAGAGCGATATTCTAGAACAAATACCCTGGTCACTCATTTACCGGCCTCAGAAGGATGGACAGCTGCGTTGTCTGTAGGCCTGTGGAAAGTGGTCCCGATGAGATTCGAACCCACAATTGTGAGATGAGCGCCTTGACCACTCGGCCGCACCACCTGTCTAATAAATACCAAAATTCTGAGATTGCTAAGAAAGCTTGAGTACTGTGGTAATTTCGAACTTTCTTATAAAACAAAAAAATGTCTATCTACTATCTAACTTATAATTAGCTATGACCAAATACTCTCACCTCTTTTTTGATAAATGAGTTCGATGTCTGATATAATAAGAAATTTCTCAGGTCTTTGACGAACACACAAAGTAACACGCCATCATCATCACAGCATAGTCCACGCCTGTAGAGAAAAACAATAACAATGTAGAAGAGTTCAATATATTTGTAATGATATGCATTTCCTGTATTTTTCATTTGAAAGCTGTCATATACTAACATCATTATAAATAAGATAGATAAAGCGCATATTTTAAATCCTATATGTCTTTAAGTGTCATATTGATTACAACATAATTCAATACAAAATAATACTCAACATTAGCTTTATCATTCACAACAAAGTATAATATACTACGATCTATACCTTGACATAGTGTGACACTATAATATTGGGGTAATGTTAGTAAAAAGCATGGTGATAGCAATATATTAGTAATATAGTAATATGATAATAGCAAAAAGATGGTGATGTATAACAAAATAATATCAGTTACGTGATATTACATCATTTGATATAAAAAACGCATGTGACCAATGGAAAAAATTCGGCTAGGGTTCCAGGACATTATATTGTTTTAATAGTGTCATGGTGTAACGCAATATCACGTCAATAAAGCTATTGAATAATGATATTTGATATTATTACATGTATTGCATATATATTTATACAGCAATAAAATAATGCTTTACCTGCCAAGTAAATCATGTGCACTACAAATAAATCGAAAAGCCTGCGGCGAAACTGTTGTAGTATGCAAATTTCTGTCGTATTGGTTCCCATTCTGTGTTTCATTCGTCGATATTTGATTATATCTAGACAGAAAAACAAATTTTTTCAGTATTTCACCAGTTTATCTATTTGAACTAATACTACCAAAAATCACTTCAAAAATATTTGTCTTAATCTCGTTAGACAACAATAGCAATTAGCGAATAATATAACTATAGGTTTAATGATATCAATAGTATGACATGATATCATAGTAATGATATCTTGATTTAGTATAATACAATAGTACAATATAAAAGTATGGTAGTGTAAGATATTGTGATATCATTATGTAATATTATACATGATATTATTTACTTTTTTCGTAAATTATCAGACCTTGAGAAGATGGAGAAATCATACTCACAATATTATTATTTTGTACAGTATCAACCAAGGAATAGATGTAGCAAGTACTATGTCTCCGTTATCAACACTTCCATTGATATTTCAATTATCTGCGAAAAAGATAACATAACAAGTAATGTACGATAGGTAAAACTAAAGTGCTTGTGTGATAATGATAATTTACAAGCAAAATATCGAGGCGAGGAAATAATATTCAAGGCAAAAACAGAGGGAGAAAGGGCGAAGCGAGAGAGATATACATAACAATGATATATACCCTTATCATGCTTTGAACAAGTCGAAAAACAACATCCCTTGATTGGAAATCCAAATCTTTAACATTTTCGGTCAGTACACTAAAAAAGAATACAAAGATGGAAATACCAAACAGTACGTGATTTGCTTATTAAACTCTCAAGGAAACAGAAGCCGCTCCCACATAAGTGGACAAACCTGAACCCCTGGCACTTCAAAGTAAATTTTATATGGTATCACAAAATACTAAAACTACAAAAACACTATTGCAGCAATACTGGCTGTATATCTGGGACGGCAAAATTAATATGACCATCTCAAATATATGACCAGCAGCTTTGCTTCTTTGGTAATAGGAGAGAGCTTCAACTAGTTAAGGACATCCTATCTCTTTGGAACGCTGTATGCACGGGTGAATGCAAGTTAGGTTGGCTAAGAAGGGCCCTCATATATGCATGGGTTAGAATAGGTAATGAAAGCTATTGGTGAGACTTCCACTTCTTGGAGAACCCCTGACAACAGTGCTCAAGACTTGAGGCGTACCCCAGATATATAAATATATATATATCCAGTATATAAATCTACTAGTCGTATTGTCAAAATAAAAGGATAAATGAAGAATAAGTTAGGGTAAAAGATACCTGTTTAAACAATTCAAAAACCCATTGATAATAATTTTCCAATCTTCTGTTGGTGTCATTTGCTCTAAAGCTTCGTTGATTGCAAATTCTGAGCAAATGATACATTTCTAGAAAAGAAAAGAAATAACTATTTTCAGACTTTCTAGAAGTAACATTCATACCGTTTTCATTTCATTTTTTATTTAAAAATGTCATATACATTGCTGAGCGAATTCTGCTTATCAAGCAATGTTTTGTGATTTTGCCAAACGGTCAAACATTGCTTGTAAAGTAAATCTCAAATGTTTGACCAACGATGTTTGATCGTTTGGCCAGGGCTTAACTATAAAAGGACTCCAATCTTAATGGGTCTCTCTGAGATCAAACAACGTTTGCCCAACATTTGAAATTTGCTCAAACATTGTTTGAACGTTTGACCACTTCAAAAAACATTGCTGGACAAGGATATATAAGCAGAATTCACGATATTTTTCAAAAAGTCTAAAGCATTCAATGCTTGATGCAAAAAATGCTTGAAATGGCTAATAACAAATAGCAATAGCAAAAGATGCTGGACGAGCGTTGTTTTGTGACTGGGGCAAACGGTAAGATATGCTTCACAAGAAAATTCCATGTTTGTCAAGCAATGATTGATCGTTTGGCCAGAGTTTAAGTCCAGCAGCATTTGCAAAAGTTTAACTCCAAAAGTTAACAATATTGCCCAATTGCCTGAAGATTATACCTAAAAATATAGCAAATAAATTTCGTTTTGTGAATGGCAACCAAAAACAGCCGGGAAAATGTCGTTGTGTTGTCGGACAGTGTTTTCATTAGGCCTGAGAACTAACCTTGAAGAAATAGCTGAAGATGCTAAAATGAAATACTTGGTGGCATTAATGTGGCATACCATTTACGGGTCATTAATCTTGGTGCAGGAATTAATCGTGAAAGGTCCTACATTTGAATTTGATGCTGGTTAACACTAAAGAAAAACTCGTGAGAAGGAAGCCCTGATTCTTAACTTCGCCCACAAGAATCCTGACTTTTAAGTTAAATTAGTGGTCGATTGAAAATGGCTACTTAATTAGAATTAGGCTACTTCCCCAAACAAGGGAGAGTATAAAAAGGGACGGCTATCACATAAGTCAGGTTTTATAGGGGGCGTTTTTTCGAGGGGAGAATTTTAAAGAAAGAGGTAATGTGCAGGTAATTAGAGGCAATGTTTTAATCCAAGTAATGTGCAGTTTACTTACGTTAATTTGTCCTAGCTTTAAAAATGAATCTTGAAGAAGAAGCAACTGTGTTGGCCTTTCAGGAGGGGCAGCCGATGATTCACCAGACTATCAAAGAAAACAATTGAGATTTTTTTAAACTGTATGAGTGCTGCGTTATCGATAGTTCTAGCATAATGAATGCAAGCTTTACGCAGTTATTACTCTGCATACCTATGCAGTTTGCAAAGCCAGCATTGTCCTCCTACAGAACATACCCATTAAAAGAATTTCGCTGTCAGTACAGCTTTCAGTGAAACACACTGGCTCCTAATATTCTTAAATACTTGCGTCTGGGAACATCTACTGCAGCACAAGATCCTTCGCATAAAATCAAAATAATGATACAAAGGGATAAATAGGAAATATGTTTGAACTGCTATATAGATAACTAACCAAACTGAATTGAAAACTAAGTTCAGTTTGAAAAGTGTTGATTTTAAAGTGGCATGTAATAAAAAGTACCTTTGAAAGTGCGATTCTCTGTTTCAGTAGTGGAGACAGAAGCTCGACCACTTCAGCGTACATTCCAGATTCGTACAGTTTGTTGACCTTGCAAGAAAATGAAAGAGACATACTTCATTATTACAAACAAAAGCAAAAAAAATCAAGGGTAGGTTCATTTTGGAAATAGTAGGGAGACTACAATGTATGACATGATTTTCAGTTGTACAGCACACTAAATAACAAATTGGACCCTATATCAACGCATGCAAAATTTGAGATTGGAAGGTAGGTCAAACGCTGTAGAAAAGAATGGACAAATCAGAAAACATCATTGTACCAGATTAGGCCTGTTAGCCAAAAATGTCGCCATGTTTGGCTCAGTCTAAAACAGTTCTTGAAAAGAACTGCTGGCTTGTGACAAATGGGGAATGTATTCGAACCTTCCAAAATGGACAGACAATATAGTTTCGCTCAATTCCAATTTTCAAGCAAAGCATTGTTTGACAGTATTTATAGCCAATTCAGCTTATAACTGTGTTCAAGCAAATCGCTTAACAAAAAATGTTCGCTTGCCTGAAAGACAGCATTTTTGATATTTCAAAAAACTTTGACAGAAAATTTTGCCAATTTTTATTTTTCAAAAAAGTAGACTGTTTCATAAAATATAGAATTGCTGACAATTCTTCATCAAAATTAAGAAACAGGATGCTATCAATAAAGTAAAGCCTGTTTACCTCTTCAAGTGATAAACATCTTTTCAATGACTCAACTTTCTTCTGGACGTTTTCTGCAATTAAAAATTAAAATAGCTTAAGCTGAAATAGCTTGTTTATAATATCAATACATTTCCTCGAGGTCGAGAATTTTAACTTGATTTGACTGGGCTTGAATGAGCTGGGCTGCACCGGGCTGGACTGGACTGGACTGGATTAGAATGGACATATGTAAACGATCGTCCAAAATTTCATTCATTAATATCTCTGCAAGACTGCAAATAAATTGCAGGATCAATCAGTGCTTACCAAGAGAAATAACTGAATCAACAATACAGTTCTCCAATCGAAAGCATAGGTTTGGGTTGGTATTAATACCATTATTCGGAGTAAGAACACAAATGCACTACAAAAAAGAGAAAAACCCATGTTACTTCCACAATGACAGGAATACATTATCTCCAGCTTAAGCCAGGTTAAACTTCCACCAGTGGATGAATTAGATAGTTTAGATTAAGCATGAATTAAGCAATTAGAACCCAGCATTACATGTTGATGGTTTGCTTCTATCGTCATTTCATAACTGTAAAACTTATGTAGGTTTCTAACATGGTAACATGTGCTTTTGTTTCTATGTGTTACTATGATCTGTATTCCTGTGTGTGTCTCTATCATAGACTAAGGCTTCCAAGCTCATTAAGTTTTTCTCATTCTGTTAAAAACCTGCATAAATTGTAATGTAATAACGATAAAAGCAATGTCCTATTCGCGATGTAGGATTTAAAAAAGAAGCCCCCCCCTCTCTAACAAGACCCCTCTCTATTCAACTCTCCTCTCTAAGAATAAGCCCCTTCTCTTTAAAGCCTCTTTCTTATACTAAAAATGACCCCCTCTCCAATAGTCCAACTCTATTGAAGCCCCCTATAATATCAAAAACGGACTTCCCTCTCTAACAAGATCCCTCTCTATTCAACTCTCCACTCTAATATTAAGCCCCTTCTCTTTAAAGCCTCTTTCTTATACTAAAAATGACCCCCTCTCCAATAGTCCAACTCTATTGAAGCCCTTATAATATCAAAACGGACTTCCTCTCTAACAAGACCCTCTCTATTCAACTCTCCACTCTAATATTAAGCCCCCTCTCTTGAAAGCCTCTTTCTTATACTAAAAATGACCCCCTCTCCAATAGTCCAACTCTATTGAAGCCCCTATAATATCAAAAACGGACTTCCCTCTCTAACAAGACCCCTCTCTATTCAACTCTCCACTCTAATATTAAGCCCCCTCTCTTGAAAGCCTCTTTCTTATACTAAAAATGACCCCCTCTCCAATAGTCCCACTCTATTGAAGCCCCCTATAATATTAAAAACGGACTTCCCTCTCTGACAAGAACCCTCTCTGTTAAACCCTCCTCTCTAATATTAAGGCCTCTCTCTTTAAAGCCCTTTCTGCTATTAAAAATAACCCCCTCTCTGATACTCCCCCTCCATTGAAGCCCCCTTCTTATATTAAAACGGGATCCCCTCTTTAATAAGACCTCTCTCTTTGGGCCCCGTTAATTCTTCTTCCAACAAAAAGATTTGAAATGAATAATGAACAATTGTCATACCTTGTCGAAGGCTCGCAACGACAATTTAGTGTCTCCGATGAGCATAAAGAATCTCGATTCTAACCAATATACTAAAAGAAAACAAATGTATATAACAGTCTTTGAGCAGTACAAAATTTCAAAATTGCAGGGAAACAGCGGATCCACTTTTGGACATACTTAAAAGCTTTTTGTCTGACACTCCTCAGAGTATAAACGTTAGAAACAGACTGAAACATTTGAAAAAGGCAGAATTTATTTCCAGATGCCGATCGAAATGCACGAATCAGAAAGTGAAACTGAACTGGCAATGTGTTTTAAACACCAATCAGCTTGCCGAATACGGCGGGAAGATCAGTAGAATTAATTGAAGACTCAAAGAGAAAACAAACTCTTGACAGCAAGAGCGTTTAAAACACAATGCCAATTCCGCTTCACATTCTGATTGGTGCATTTCGATCCGCTTCTGGGTAAAAATTCCGCCTTTTTAAATGCTTCGGTCTGTTTCTGACGTTCATACTGTGAGGATTGTCAGATGAAAAAGCAGTATGTCCAAATATGTTTCCGCTGTTTCTCGAAATTTATGTATATAACCAGTCTAGTACATAGCTTCAACGAAAACAAAAACATGTTTCACTCTATAAGAAGAAGATAGAGAAAGAGTATTAGAATAGAAATACTTACATCTTGTTATAAATTCAACCCAAAAGTTTTGAAAACATCTTCAAATGACGTTAAAAAGAGAAGATAGTGAAGGTCGCTCAAGAAATTATGCGTTCCTTTTGGCCTCGTGTTTTCTTTCATTGCGTCTGCTTTTCTACTCGCTCTAAGGAATGAGAAAACAGTGGTATATACTGATGTCAAAGGGTATAACTATATTATTTTAAAATGCTATGTCTAGCTATGAGGCAAGTATATAGTTATGTGTAAGGTATGCACATATGTAGGTATACGTTGATTTTTTCACAAGTGACATACCAAGATAGCTGAGATTCAAACCTTGACCAGAGAGCCAACGACGTTTCAACTGATGTCCAAGGCTCTAACCTATTTTGCTTTTGTCTGTAGTTATAAAGTCATGTATATAGTTATGTGTAAGGTATGCATACAATGTTCAACAGAAACAATGAAAGTAAAATGAGCCTTTTCGTGGACTAAAGTCCTGCTGCACAATGACATATTCACTTGAACCTTGAAATGAAGTATTGCAAATATTGCACAGTTTAACATGCAACAATTGGCTGATAAGTTGTCCTTTTCCATTGCGAGCGTTGCAAGAACTCTCCATAAAAAGAACAACTGATTTCTAATCAGGCAACGGCTTGCTATAGTAAAACCACATAATCAGTTTGGTTTGTCAAGTAATGAAATTGCAAGCCAGCTTCAAGAACATATTTTGGCATAAAAGTTGCTTACGAATATCTGTTCATATATAAGGGTTTCTTGCGATTTGAGAGTCTGCATTTCTTATACAGGGGTCCCTTAAACCTAGCCAAACGTCATCAACAATAATCTCAATATTTCACCCAACTTTTCTTTGCATGATATTAATAGGGCTGTAAGGGCTGTGCTGTAAATGACAAGCGTTCTCAAACGTAACCACATCTTTGGGTAAATGCAGTTGTATATTCAATGTAGTTGTACAGCCTACTTTCTATCTACTTACTATACTCAAATAAAACATCAAGTAACACATTACTTTATACCCTTTATAAAACACATTAAAAAAGTAGATTCGTTACTTTGAGGATGACTGTGCTGGCGAGAAGTTCAAAGGGACTTTTGATTTCATTGCCAACCATTCATCAAGCTGCAGCTCCAATGCTATCAACAAAGTCTGTAATTAAAGACAAAATAACTCTAAGATAAAATTTGAAACTTGTATTGTTTGGTGCTATTTATAATCATCGAAGAGCCAACTTTGGCAATGAAGATTGAGATAGGACACCCAATATCCATGAGAACATTCTTCATGGAACAACTCCAAAACTAGCACGGATGGGCTTTACATTTATATGGGACATAGGATGTGAGACATAACGGCATCTATGGGACATTTATGGGACGTAATGGCGCCTTTTAATCTGGGTCTAATGCACCTCTAAGGTTTTTAACGCTTTTAAAGGTTTTGGAACCTTTTGGAAGTAATTTATCATAACCGACCTGTCGAAATAGGCACTCTGGCAAGTAGTTAGCAACTAGATCTTTTCACGATGACAAGTTGGCGCACAGAACGTTGGCACTGTTAGCTGATTACTGATTCCTGTCAGTCTTAGTTGCAGTCGACTTGAGCTCTTGCGACTGCGACTAGTTGTTGACATGTCGACATAGCAGTCACAACTGGTTGTCATTAGTTCTATCGTAATGAAAGTTGACATAAGCCTGGCTTAGAAGCTCTAAGTTCACAAACCTTGGCGAATTTGTTTACGATAGTTTTGCTTGATGCCTCTCTGAAAAATAAAAGGGTTTTGAAATTAAAACATTTCATCTTTAGGCCTAATACGCCTCTCGTGTGCTGCACCTATCTGCCAAAACAAGTACACGAGAACAAACAAGTATAAATGGCGTTTAATTTGATTTGTTTCAAAGAGGCATTGGGTCTGGCACACGAGGAGTACCACGTTTATCTAGAGCCTTAGTCACTAACAAAGTACAAGTTAAAGGTAAAGGTAGCTAAAGTAAAATGCAGACTTCAAATAAATTTATTATCAGGAAAAAGACGATAAAATCTTTGAGTTGGTATCATCCTTTTGATGTTTATAATTTGACGTACACATCGTTAAAACAAAAACATTTATAAGCTTACACGGTAGACTTAAAAGAGTATCAAAATATCATGCATCAAAACTTTCAGATATAACAATTTGGTAGGAAAACTCACGGTGGCAGGCATGGAAACTGCACATGCTTTCTAACTCTCCCGTAAATTTGGATGAATATCTGTGGAAGGCCATGATACCTTGGGTTGAAATGAAAAATCATAGTTTAAAGTTTTTAATATATTGGTAAGCCTATACAAACATGAACAAAATACCTATAGTTCGCCAATATTGTCAACCCGGGTAATGTCTGTGCAGTAAAGTGGGGGTTATGCAGTACTTTGGAAGATATTCAGTACAATCGAAGGATAGCATCAGTACGGTGGAAGATGTTCAGTACTGACTGTACTGTACTGTTGATATCCCTCCAGTACTGATGATGGCCCTCCACTGTACTGGACATCCTTCATCGTACTGATGATATCCCTTTTCAGTACTGATGATATCCCTCCAATGTACTGAACATCCTTCACCGTACTGATTATATCCCTCCACTATACTGATGATATCCCTCAACTGTACTGCACAGACATTTCCCGGGGTGATTGTATGTTCGCGGAACAATGAACTTGGAACGAAGATGTCCATGAAAAGACAATGAAAAAGTAAAGTAGAGTTGTAAGGGTCAATAGAAAGAGACGAAGATACACAGCAACGCAGTATGCAGATTTAAAGCATTGCTAACTCCTTGATAGAATCATTAAGCTCATCCTCCTGCTTGAAACAAAAAAAGCATTCGCAACGGGACTTCATTTTACTACACTGCAGTATACAGCAACCGACTTGACAGATAGAACACGTGAGCTTACCACTTCTTTTGAGAATCTGATTGATTTGCAACTGCTCCGATGAAATTACTGAGGAGATCGACGCAGCCACTGAAAATATAAATCATCATAATTTCAAAAGCTATTTGTTGCAATTTATAGATATAAGTAATACAGTGATACAGTGTCGCGCGCCGAATACAGTGTCGTGCGCGACAAGTCTCCTAGTTTAGCCATAGCTTAACCCTTTACAACATTGAGCCCCGTGCCTCGCAGTAGCTCTACAGAAATTATTGCACCTGCATGACGTTGCATTCCGAATAAAAACTTCAATTTCATTGTAATTTTTCAATCATCAATTGAAAGGTAAGTTGCAAAGACAACTGAACAGCATAACACTAGCTGAATTATTTTTAATACGACACAAGAAAGGGTTGAAATGTGAACACATACAATTGCTCCCTTTATGTGCAAAAACAAAATTGGTATGAAAAATCATCAATTTGGTTAACAAAAACAGATTAGAAAGAATGGAGCTAGTACAAACAAGAGATTCTTACCCATTTCGGACATTATCATTTATGAAATCTGAAACCAGTCTGGCTTCTAAAAACACAAGATAGTTGAACATATAGTTAATCAGATGTATTTACTACAAACAAAGATCACAATTACATGTTAAGCCCTGGCCAAATGATTAAAACATTTTTCGTCAAATATGTGAAATTTGCTTGCCAAACACAATGTTAGACAGTTTGGCCACATCACAAAACATTGTCCGTCAAACATTTCAAAACATATTGACCTCAACTGAACCAAAATTGACAATAAAATCATTTTATTCGATGGTCCAGCAGCTTTATCTTAAAATGCTTAAATTACAAACAATAAATACTGTAGATGCATTTGTCGAACTGATTAATCAGAACATCTGTTAATCTTGTTTTGTTTAAGCTAGATTAACTTACAAGTGCAGATAAATTAACAGTCATTTCCCCGTGTTTGAACGATCATTACATATTCACGAGAAGCACTATTCCTCGATTCGTAATGGCCAAGGCTCTCAAACATCAAGCAAAGAGGAGAGTTTAAGCATGACTATGGTTTAAGGCCTAGTTTAGACCTAGACAGCGCATTATGGGCGCAGCAAATGCTATGATTGCCTTAAAATTAAAATCTGTCTAAGTGTCAATTTCATTCGCTCATAATGCCAGTCGCTCTACAAACCAACCATTTTTTGAGGGGACTTTAAATATTAAATGCGCTCATATTGCACTGCTCCAAGCGAATTATAAAGGAATTATATCGTTTCATTTAATGCATTCTGAATTAGATTCGCTGTCTAAATCCATCATGTAGTTTAAAGCGCTCTAACAGCGCATCGTTCGTGAATCAAGCTGAATTTAATTCGCCGTGCCCATAATGCGCTGTCTTAACTAGGCCTAAGTTCGATAGTGTCCATAATTTGATAGTTCCATAACATACCTTCCATATTTCTCTGACACAACTCGGCACCAGATCTGTGAAGAAAAATATTCCATAAAGAATTAGGAACGAAATTCTTTTTCTCTCTTTGTTCATAACCTAATGCATTCATTTTTTCTCATAAAGTAGCAATGCCTAAGAGAAGCATAGTTTTTTAGCATTGCTTTGGTTGCAGCGAAAATGCAACAGGATAATTTCATCTTACTTTTTCATTTTAGTATCTGTATCTTCAGGCAAACTGTCTTGAGAATCTTCATTTTCAGTTGTCGAATCAGATCTAGAATAAAAAACAATAACAGTAGAATTTGTTAACTAATAAGAACACTTTTGGATTAAATTAAGTACAATTATATTAAGGAGAACGGAGAACCTTAATCACCTTAGGAACTCAGGAAGGAAAGATTGCAAGGTTTCCACCCAATTGACGTCTTCTTCTTTCGTTTTTGAAGACTTGACCTTCAATTTAATAATAGTGAAATAGATTTAGCATTAGATATAAAAATTTTGTCACGTTTCATTTCGTCCAGATGTGGATACAGCTTATTGCATGAAAGTACAAACATATCTCTCTACAACTGAAGTACAATTACTGAAACGTTAGATAAGCATATCGATGGCTGCTACATTAAGATGTTAAGAATGGAAGGCTCATCTGACGAATGAGCAGCTATACCAGAACCTGCCAAAAGTGACTCATAAGATGCAGTAAAAAGGATGCGATTAGCTGGACATGCCGTCAGGCATCCATAAGAGCCTACAAGTCACCTCGATCTCTGGCGCTCTATCGAAGGGAGATCAAACCGTGGTTGATATAGGGATTTCGAATGAATCAATGAAAATCCACTTTAGAAATTACTGCAGTACTACTGAAACTACGGCGGATCCTTGATAGTTTGATTGCAAATCCAACTCTGAACCAGACAGAAACTTGGTTCTTTTGATGTAAAAATGCAAGACTACTTGTACCACATTGCAATGCAGGTTATATTACATGATATAGGTAAATTGACATACCCTTGCTGACCTTCTCTTTGCAATTGGTTCAATTTCTTTTCAAATAAATTTGATGCAATTTTCTTCCTTTTCAAAGACTTTTTATCATCATCTAATAAAAAAATAAACCCTAACAGACATCAAACTATCCACACTATTAAAGGAAATCGACAGGTATAAACCGACTCGACAAAACCTTCCAACATTGCTTGATAGGCAAATGCCTATTTTGACAAAAATTGTAGGATCGGATCTTTTGGCCAGGCCATTCTAACACTATCGCAGCTTTATTGAGTAACAAATATTGACATGATCTCAAACATACCTTTGCTTGCATTTTTTGTTCCTCTCCAGTTAGTTTCAGGGGAAGGGATGGCAAGTAAACCTACAAACAAAAAGTCATTATTGGAGATTTGTCAGATTAGAGATATTGAAGGCATAATCAAAGAAATGGCTTCAAAGATATCGCGACATAATCTGCTTTTTGTCATTCAAAAAGGATGTTACAGACATTAAAAGATAAACTGGATAAGAAAGCTTGAACCTTAAATTACAACAAAGTTAATAGTTAAACACATAATGTCAATATATCAGATATATTGCATTTCACCTCGATTGCTTACTGCTGTAGAAGTATTACCATAAGAAGAAGTATGACCATATTAAGCTGGACAGCTATTTCATAGACCATATTAGCATTTAGTCAGTATGACCATATTAAGCTGGATAGCTGGGGGAGCTATTTCATAAGATTGCTTCAAAGATGGGTGCCTGATAGAGGAAGGGCTAAATAAAGTATTTTTCTTAGTGAATAGACAGTTTAAAATACAATAAATCTCTGTACTAACGTTGCTGTTCAGGGTTTCTTGCATACTTCTCTAGGTCTATTGGTCTACAAAGGGACTGAAGAAAAGGTGTATTAAATTCAATTTATATCACAATGTAAGAAATTATCATTTCGTATATCCATGTACAGGCAGGCCTTGGCCTGTGTGACTTGGTCTCATTAAATTCTCTTCCATGTTTTAATCCAGGTTTTAATCTATAATCAACTGTTATATGCAACTCGTGGAAAAACATCTGAATTTCTTTCTTACGCAGATAGCGAGTATTAAAAAATGTGCGCATAGTTTTACGTATTCAAAATTAATCCACATCAAAACATTGTGCTACAAATATTTTCACATTTGCTTCTTACTCCTTTATGCTTGTTGGAATAAAAAGTCAACATGTGTTTGAAAAGCTCAAAACCTTAAAATGATACCTTAGGATTTTCAGCGTTTGTAAGTTCGTCGTAAAGGTGAATTAAACAATCACCAAGGCAAGCCCAACTAAAATAAATGAAAAAACTGGCTCACAATATATAGCAGTAATTTAAGAAAATTGCAGAAGTTAAGATTCAGACTGAGGCGGTGTTAATATAACCGTCACAAAGCAAACTTTTCACACCAACAAATACTAAAAGGAGCTGATTTGTGTTCAATCCGAACCGTTTTATGCAACAAAAATGGCGAAAAAAACAAACCACTCATGTGCTCACACTCAAACATTTTTGCATCAGAGTACAAAATCATATACATCTTAGACTTTCGGCATTCTGCCCAACCGGGCATATGTATAAATAGGTATATACACATATAAACGTCAGCTATAAAGTCCTTATAAAAGCATGTTTTAGCTGGTTTAACTGGTTGAATTTCTAATCTGGACCTTGGAAATCGTTTTCAGAGTCATCTAGATTGGCAGCAAAGAAATGTTGACGCTTTTACACAGACTCATATTTTCTATTCGTTTCCGTACAAAAGAGTTATGTCTGGATAAAACACTAGTATATTATCTTAGGCAGAGGAGTCTTTAATAGCATAAATAACCAAAATGACATACGTGTAGTAGGTTATCTGTTTCGATAATTTAATTTTCGGCAGGTCTTCTTTTCGAGAAAGCAAACACCTTTTCTCTCGCAGTACAAGAGCTTCTTCTATGTATTTCTAAAAGACAACGGGCAATCGATAAAGACAACCCTCATTGTCTAGACAACTAGGCTGATTTGCTCTTACACAAGGTCTTAAGAGTTGTCTCTTGCAGAGCAGAATCCTTTTCCTTTTCATGAACTAAAGTTCGAAATCTAGAATTATGCTATAAGCACGAAATTTCACGAAAAAACTATGAAAATTACTGGAGATCCCTGAACAAATAATAAGAATGTCCCAAAACTAAAAACATGTCCCACAGAAATAAGACTTTTTAATAACGTTAAGAAACTTTTCATACTTACACTGTACTCTTTTAAATAGTCTTCTTTACAGTCATTTACAAATAACGAGCTAAAAATGAATACGAAGCAATAAGGTGTTGTTTTAATTATGCAGCAAAACCCAGCAAATACGAGCCACAACTTTCAGGAACCTTAAGCCTTAATCTGTCAGGGAAAATATGCTTTACAGAAGGAATAAAGCATATAGAAATCGTTTTTATCACAAAATGCTACAGAATTGCATTTACTCTAGATTGCAAGCGAAGTATCATATCCTTCCTTGTGTGTCTGACATATTGTGCACCAGAATACAGAACTATTAAAGAGCTAGGTGTCGTAAGTGTAGATTCTTACATGCCGGTTTTACGGTGCTATAAACACAACAAATGCAGGTCTTGTCTTTATCAGAAATACAAAGCTGAGGTTTGGGTGACTTTCGAAACAGAATACCTTACTTCCTATACACGAGTAAGTAGGTTATTTACTTCGTGCACTTAAATAAGCAACATTCCGTCGAACAACATGGTGGCCAAACTGGGCAACATTCTTCACTTAAAATGTTAGCCAACAATGTGTGCCCAGTTTCGCCAAGCCTTTATAACCAAGTGTTGTGTGGATGTCAAGACCCTGGCTTCACAAAGGTTATCCTTGCCTCTACATAATGCAGGAGATGAAAAGGTTATACAAAATCAGCAGCAAAGAATTAAATCGGGCTCAGAAAGGAAGATTAAGCACGGTACAATCTGTATTATGATGTACAATAAGTATGATGGTTTTGACTGCAGTGAAACAGCTCAGTGACATCTCATAAGTGTTAAAGGCAGAGGAAATTCAGATTTCAAAATTTCCAACTATAGATAGAAAAAAATTTTTGTTCAATTCATTGAACAAGAGACTAAAAAGAACTGTTCACAACTTTTAAATTTTAGCATCATATCAATCATATACATACTTGAATTCTTGATAATCCTTTCGAAAATGAGGCTCCTCCTTGAAAATTTGATCTCTGATTACAAGACCTTGTGGAAAAATGGAAAGGTAATTGACATGCATTCATGAGAGCACCGTATGTCCATTAAAGCATTGTTCAAGGTTAAGCAGCTTTAGCAGATCCGTGTTTAGAAATGTTCTGAAAATGTGTTTGGAGGCCATGAAAGAGGTTAACCAAAGTACAAGCTGCATTCAAACTCCAGCAAGTGATCCAAGTTCCCTTAATTAAGAACCTATTTGGATATCAAACTAAAATGGTTCTGATTTATTGGGTAGAATATATATAAATTCAGGATGTAGGTTCTTAATAAGTGACGGTTCTTATGTACAGGTTTTTAGTATAGTACAATGCAAACTGAAAGCCTCTAACCTTTCATAAACATGTTGTCTCTTTCAAGACCTTTGATAATTGTTTCCAAACAGGCTACGAAAAAACAATTATGTTTATAATTATGACAATATTTCTTTACGTGATGCCGTGACTCCAAACAAATAAAACGAAAATAATGACATACACCATACATTAAGGATCCGATTGGAACTTACAAATACAGAGTTGAGTTAACACAAATTCTGTTTGAAAAGTATGTACCTGCATAATCACCAATAGCAAAGAGAACAGTGACCAGGTTTTCAAGACACGGCCAATGGTTTGAATTAGACAGCAAGCCCTGCAAGAACAAAACATTGAATTCATAACAGAAACGTACAGTTATTTCCAAAGGCTAGACTTATTACCTGAGTCAATATTATCCCTTGTGAATCGAACTGCAGGACTCTCAAAAATACTTTAAGCGACCTCATTTTGGTGTTAGTCTCGATTTCATGAGCGATTAATTGGACTCAGGTAATAAGTCAACCCAAAAAGACCCTATCAAATTACACTTTCACCGTGTGAATATTGCTTGGAAATTCGGCTCCTTACCTTTTCGAAAGAATATCTAGCCAGTTTAAGGTTTGTCACCTTTAGTGCAATATCCCAATTTTCCACCACAATGAGACATCGGAATCATCTATAAGAGCAGCCTGAAAATAAGGTCACAAATATAAGGAATGTATCATCATCGTCAGGTACGTTTTCCGTCCTATAAGAACTTTACGTTTCGCTATGGTTTCATTGTCACTATATCACTAAAGTCACTTAAATATCACTTAACTAACGAGATCGAGTGGGTGGTTTTTGTTAGAATTTAGTGGTTACTCTCCATTTATCTCGGTCTGATTCCATTGACGGAAGATTTGGGATTGATCCGTCTTCAATGTTCAGAAAATTGAGGTCTTTCTCTATCACAGACCACCAGGTCATGTATGGTCGGCCTGGGTCTCTTCGCACTGGTCTCATGAACTTAGTCAGTGCAAGTCTGACGGGGATATTGGGAGGGAGGCGTAGAATATGACCGAAAAGTCGGAGGCGGCGTTTCTTGATAGTAATACTCCATGGTTCAGTGTTGGTCATTTCACAAAGTTTTATGGTCATTTCATAAAGTTTTACGTTTGATAGCGAGAGTCAGAGACACGAGTCACTATCATAACGAAATATGAAAATATTTGTCTATTTGCTTGATTGCAAAAGGCAACAATGTTCTTCATAATAATATTAATCCCGAAGCCTTCAAAACTACTGACCTCCAAATAATTGTCAAGTGCCTTTTCATAATTCTCTTCAGTTGCAGCAATATCTGCAAGGTTTTTATAAACAGTGTATTTCAAAATGAGACCTGAATTCTTCAATATATCTTCCGTTTTCATGCTTGAAGGACATGGTACCTTGGTAAAGAAATTCAGAATTTAGATAGCTTAATCAATTTTTGTTCTGCCAAAAAACGTTTTACCCCAAGTAGCTACTAGGTACTTAACTCAAAATAGATTATATTTATTTCTTCTTTTACCAAAATGTTATTTTATCATTTCATTTCCATTTAGTTTCATCTCAAAGGTATTAGCTTATAAAAATTGTTTCAGTTCAAAGCTTGTGGGAAATAAAGTTTAGCAAACAAAACGCTTCAATTTCTGTGTAAATGAAGGAACTGACATGTCTTTCAAAGACAGTTTGGAACAACTTCCACATAGTTTTTTGGCCATATCCCTTGAGTCCCAAATATGGAATTCAACTAAAGAATGGCTTGTTCCTAACATTTAACTGATACTTTGAGGACTTCAGATGAAAAAATCTAAGTATGTCTAAAAATGTTTCAGCTTTCTTGCACAATTTTGAAGTTTTGAATGACTCAAAGTTTATTTTACAGAATAGATTTTCTGTACATCTCATTCAGTTACCCAGGGTTTCCAATTATGAAATTGGCAATGTGCATAAAGCTCAAAAGCCTAGTGCAGATGCTGTCTATGAATAAGCATTCTAGTCTATATGAATGCAAGACCAAGCTTTAATTACAGAGAAATGTGTATTGTAGGAGCTGGGAGTCAATTGAGCTTTGTTTCGTTGAATATGAGCACAACACTATGCGGTTATATTGAACAATTGCAAGGTCAATGCTGGAAAATATTTGGACCAAAGCAAGAAGCAAACGTAAAAAAAGCTGAGGTTTAAATATTTTCCTGCATTGATCGAGCAATGCAAGGCTTTATTATATGTTATTCAAAAATTATGTGAGTATTTTGTAACTTTGTTGGAGAATGTTTACTCAAGAAACATCATTTGTCAGTATTTCATTTTCCCATCTCAATCTCTCTCACCTGATCAATAAGAAATTGGCTACATGGCTATATCACTTGGTTATATCAACGCCCATCAATACAGCTTTTACAGACCCTGAAGAACCAATCAGATTGTGCTGTTGCCAGGCCGGAACAGCCGTATTTTTGAACACCATATAATAAAGAAATTTAGAAAACAAATACACATGAAAAGGCAATATATAAACAAAATTATAACTAGTACCTCTTTAATTAATGATGTATGGAGTACATCTGAGTATAGTTTTTCTGCCTCAGATACATTTCCTGCCTTCTGAAGTGCAAGAGCTTTGTGATAGAGACCCAAAGCTTCAGATTCCTGTATGAAAAAAGCAAATAACAAAATTAAACATAAATTGGGTATTGAAAGCAACATTACTAATATCTTGAGGGGATTTTGAGTTGATAGCTGAAATGTACTTAAACCTTTTGGCAAGAAATATGGGAAGTACAGCAACAAACAGCAAATGAAACAAAATAATATGGCATGGAAGAAAAACAATTATTCTTATAGAAATTGGATTGTATTGCCAACATTTCATCATGTGGAGCTTATGATGCCTACGATGTTTAGACTTAAGTTATAGCATGATGGTATAGAAAATGACATAATGACTGGTGAAGTATATGGAAAAAGAAGACCTGGATGATAGAAGGCATGGTTTGATTGTGTACCTCAGCTGGCAGGAGGGACCTTTACTGTTGCAGTTGAAGATCCAGAAGATCTGAATCGGTGGCAGCAGATCATGAGAAGGGCCACAGCTCAACTCCAGTGAGCAATGTGTTAGAGGAGGAGGATAAAGGTAAAGGTAAATGGCTATTAGTCTGCTTATAATGGGTCACCATTGCCTCTTGCCAACACTATTCAAATCCAGGGCTATTCCTGCAGAAAAAACAAAGTTGCATTTGAAAAACAAACATTTCATACCTGGGCCTCTTTTGAATCTCAAATGTTGGCTCTGGTTCACTGATATCATTTGAATCATTGTTAAGGGCTCCAATTCTCAACTGTGAATGAAATTAATATGTTAGAAAACAGGCTAGTTTTCCAAATATACATAATTAACAAAAAGCCAACCTAAAGTTAGAGTATTGAAGTGCTTAGGTTATGTGTTGAACTTCAGTCCTCGCTGTTTGAGATGGGTCAGTCAGGCTAAAAGCTTTAGCTGCAGCTTGCATTCAATTTATTTAAAATACCTTACCATTTTTCTTTTCTTTCAAGCAGTCGATGTTGCTCTATTTGTGCTATAATTGCTTTGGCATTGATAATTACATAACACTCAGAAAGAGAGCGATAGGCCATAGCCATCCGCCATTTGTATTTCCAGTTGCAGTCTCGTATTGATGGAGCCTATTGGACCGACCTGAAAGGAAGTCGAGTGAAGCGTTGATGCGTTGAAGCGTTGTGCTCTGTGCTCTGTTCTTAGCGTGTCCTTTTCCTGTTGCCTGTTCCTGGCATCACCCGTTAGTGCGTTTTCTCCTGTGGTAAACTTTTGAGAGAAAACTTAATATACATATTAGTACTAGTTCTTAATAAAAAAGAAGCGTTCATTCCGCCAGAAAAGAGTATCAATATCAAACAACAAAAGTTGTAACTCTTAAACTAAGCTGTTTGTCACAAAATCACTATGCTTAAAAGCTCTTACTTTTTTAACTAGCTTTTAGTCAAGACATGGTTTGGTTCTGGAAAAAGTTCAGCAACTTCTATAACTGACAGTGATAAACGTGTTCTGGGCAGTTAAGCCGTAGAACTCGACTTAACAACTACAATTAGCAAAATATGAAGCAAAAACTAAGTGAAAAAAGTCTAAAACGCTAACATTAAAATTAACCAAATATTCAAGTATCAATGTCCTTACTTGAGGCACTGTTTATGTTACTTCTGATACTTGCTGTAAAATCCAACCCTGGATTTACCGGAGCCACGTAAATCTTGCTTCCAGTGAATGAACTTTTTGGAGTTGCAGCCTTGATTCTGCTTGTTCTTGAGGCAACCAAATTTCCTTTTTCTTCTTCAAAAGCAGAAGTATTTTCGTGTGATTTTCGTGTGATTTCCGAATTCGCTGCCTTCTCCACTGTTGATGTCTGCTTGAGGCTGTTAGAAGAGGTTTTTGAAGATGCGACTTGGAGTTCGTTTGATTCTGATGGCACTAATCGTCCCATCCCTTCTTCCGAAGAGGGAACTCGTTGACATGATCTACCATCTGCGCGGACGGTTAGATCACCTGATCTTGAAGCTTCTTCAATGCTTTTTCTTCGTTGTTTGCCACTGACAGAACTTTTAGAAGAGGCAACTGGGAATATAGATACTGATCTTCCGTTCTCTTCTTCCGAAACATGAACTTGTTGATAAGAACTTCCAACAGGCTGCACAGTACGATTACTCGATCTTGAAGCTTCTTCAGTACTTGGCCTTTGTTGATTGCTACCTATGGAGCTATTTGAGGAAGAAACTGCGAATTTATTTGACGCTGATCTTCCATCTCTTTGTTGCAACTGGTAATGCGATCTCTGCGGAGTTCCAGGGTAAGAGCTTTTCGAAGATGAAATTTCAAGCTTTTTTAAAGAAGATCTTCCATTCTCCTCTGATATATCAACTTGCAGATGCGATCCTCTATCTGCCTGCGCAATCGATTTCGAAGCCTTTCCAGTCATCAATATCTTCTGGCTGCCACTGGAAAAATTGTTAGACGATGAAATTGGAACTGTTCTTCCGTTCTCCTCTTGTGAAACATCTACTTCTTGGCACGATCTTCCATCTGTTTCCAAAGCAAAGTTACTTGACTTAGAAGACTTTTCAATTACTGATCTCTGTTGATTAAAAGAGTTCTTCGGTGTCAAACGTCTCATACCTGAACCAGTAGTAGCCAAACTTTTATTTTCGTTAGCTGGCTCGTTTATACTTGAACGTGAACTTGAGATACTGTGTCTTGATCTCACAGCCTCTTGAGCGTCTGATTGGACTTTGCTAGCAGAACCTGTAGAAAGTAATGAAGCTTTACTTCCAGTCTCTATACTGTGAACATTTTCACTGGAAGCTGACTCGGCAGTCATTTCAAAGCTTGCTCTTCTATTCATCTCAACAGAACTCTTCCTAAGCTTATCAAGAGATCGACGGTTGCTGTTTGAAGGGTCTACTGATCTACAACTACTTGAACGCGACACAGCCCTCGCAAGAGCTTCGTTTTGTGATTTAGAATACCCCGCAGAGTCTTGTCTTTCAATGTTTATCTTAGATCTTGATGACGCTCTGCTTCTTGAAGGTTTTGGAGTATCAGGCCTTGGCTTGTGCATGCTACTTTGTTTTCTAGTTACTAAATTTGATTCTGACCTTGCATCTGAAGGCTTTCTCGATACCAAGTTGACGGTGGACGGTACTAAAAACACCGATTCACTTTGGCTCTTAATCTTAGCCACTTCTGCTACAGAGGTTACTTGATCAGCGTTATTTAACTGGTAGTCAGAAGACTCTTTCATTTGGAGAGATAAGGTCATAGTGGATGATTCTAGCTCATTTTCTTGCTTACTTGTTTCTTCAGAGCTTACCAAAGTATAGTCGTGTCCAGAAGTATTATTATTAACACTAGTTGTTTCCTTCATACAGCCTGTCGCTTCCATGACAGAGACAGACGGTTCGGACAAAGAGTTTACTGCATCGTCTTGCTTTGCGTTGTCAAATTTCGCAGTGTGTTCAACCCCTGACGACTTTTCTGAAGGATATGCGTTGCTGTAAGCTCCATCTGACTTCGAAAGCTTCAAATCATCTTTGTGAGTTTCAACAAGTTTTTGAGGCATCGATTTTGAACTAACGAGGAAACTAATTTCGTAGCTAGTCGTCTGAATCTTCTGATGAAACTCGTTCTGCTTTTGATGAATCTCTTTATGAATCTCTTGCTGAATATCTTTTTCGTTGTTATCATGTCCCTCGGATGAAAGCCTCGGACGAAGCATATTTCCAGAAGCAGATTTGATCTTAGAGTCACTGTTTTTGAGAGCATTATTGCCTGAAGATAAAACACATTGCTTTGAGCTTGTAGAAAGATCGGCTGTACAAATGTCTGCTGCAGACGTCTGTGATGGTTTAGGTAAGAGCTTCTCGTTTGTGATATCTAAGACAACTTCTTCGCTGCGGCGTTTTGTTGAAATGTTTTTCTTGTCCTCAAGGACATTAGTTTCTGTATCTTGAACATGAGCCATCACTGTGTCCTCAGACAGCTCTTGGGTTGCATATTCGGTAGAAGCAACAACATTGACGTACTCAGAGGAGAGCTGCTGCTCGCTTTCTTTGACCACTTCTTCTGTAATATCAATCTCACTTCGTTGCTCTATCTTCACAACAGTTTCCTTTTCACCATTATTATCCAAGATATCTTGCGAGTTCGGACCATCATTGTCACTAATTTCCTCACTTGTGCAAGAGTAGACTGACGGATCTAAATTGCATACCATTCTTGATCGAGATGGCCTAATCTTTGGAAGAAAATGGCTACTCGTCGACTCCAACGTCTTCTGACTCGACGCATCAACTAGTTTTATTCCCGAAGCGATACTGTCGGCTTTTAGAGTTTGTCGTTTCGAACTTCTTATTGAATTTTTTCTCAAAGAATCACGCGAAGCAGTCTTAGCTGTTGATGCAGTCAGAGCATGTTCCTTACCATTCTGGCGACCTGAACGATTGGTATCATATGACAGGAAGCTAGCTGAAGCGTTTTCTCTTTTCACGTCATAAGGATGATGAATTGACTTGGTTTTCCGTGACGACTGTTGCTGCATTTTACTCTGTTCTGTATACGATAAGGACAGTCCTTTCCCGGCTGCCGATTTCCCGCTTTGTGGCGGTATATCGTTAGCTGCATTTCTGGTACATTCTTGCCTTTTGAAATTTCCTGCAAGACTAGACTTTCTGCTATGACTTTTGACAGAGGCACAGGATCGCGTTTCATGGTCTTTGGTCTCAATTTCATTGTTGCTTCTCTCAGACACTAATTCTTCCTTCACCTGGTCAGTATGCTCTTTATTCTCTTGGCTTGTGGCATTTTCCTTACATATTGGTGTCAAATCACTTATTTCATGTTTAGCTGAAGGATTTATGCTGCTGACTGTCTGGCGAGGATCTGTGTATTCTTTTTTGCTTCTTTCCAGCAGCAAAGGAAGTGAGGAACTTTCAGCACCATTATTTTCTAACACTTCACAAGATACATTACCAAGTGGTACGTTTTTCAAAGAATCTGTTTTTGTGAAATCTTCTTCTTTAAAGTTTGCATGCGAATCTTCTTCCACGGCCGACGTGTCTTTCCTTTCTCCTACTTCTACATTTTCATCTTCTTCTCCTACTTCTTCTTCTTCTTCCTCCTCTCCAAATGTTTCCATCAACGTACTGCCTTTTTTGTCTCTTATATCAGCAAGAATGTTCTTCTTTTCAGTCGTTGTAAAAACGGTGTTGCTCGTCTGCCTTGCTGACTAGTTTCTCTCTTTTCTCTGTAGAGCCGGAAGATTCAACACTTTCCTTACTTTCCTGCAAATCAAGCCTCTTACACGCGCTTCTTGAGCCAGTATCTTCCATGAAATCACTCGACCCGTCATTAGGGCATTCAGCATTATCCAAGCTCTCATCTAGAACTAGCCTGGTATAAGAAGCATGCGGCGTTGGAATACGTTCAGAGATTGACGTTGAGCGATTTCGTGGTGTACACTTGTTGTCGAAAGAGTCTTCATCGAAATGAACCATAAAATCTTTCTGATTCCCAGCAGTAACCTTTGAATCTTTATTGAGAATAGAGTCTATCAAACCAGAAACTTGTACCACGGTCGATTCATCGTGTCCCATTTGTTGTACAGCACCAACAATAGCTTTCTTCGTAACATTTTTAGCTTGAAACTGCAGGCCCTCTTCTGGGTTAAGTAGAATAGATGGTCTTTTATCACTATTAGGAGATGGTCGCTTTAATTTGACTGCTGTTGTGCTTTCAATTTGAGGAGGAATACTAGCCTCAGCATCACAAAATATTCCACTTGCGTCATTTCCGTTGCCATCAACAGAATCCTTATCTTCGTTTGTCTTCTCACATCCGAGTATTAATGTCACATTCTCTACCGCATTTTCAGCAAGGCGATTCGCTTCTGTTGAGACAATATCATCAGTATCTCTAAATATCTTTGACGAACTTTTCATATTGAGTTTAGACCTCCTGTTCAGTGAATCATGGAAGCTGTTTCGATACGTACTTTCCGCCAGGATAAAAGAGGCATTGCTATTCGATCTGCTGTGTTTTCTTTTGTCTTTTCTAACGGTGATCTTGTCGTGTGCACTCTTAACGCGTGCTACGTCAAAGTCGAGCTGTCCTGCTGCTCTCATCAATGCTAGCTTTGCAATATCTTTGGCAATATTACGAACGGATGCGTCTGGCTTGATATTCGAAACACTAAGGACCTCCTCGGGCGTATTGGCCTCCGCCTGCAGTTTGGACTCCGTGGCAGCAGTAGATGACTTTGCAGCAGAAGAGCTGTGCTTCATTGCTTGTTTGTCTTGTTCGATTTCATCAAAGACCATATCGGAATGATTACTTTCCATGCATTCTATGACTTCAATATGCGGAATAGCTTCCTCTGATACTTGCTTCAATTCGTTCTAAAAAAGCAAACGAAGCTGTCATTAGATAAAAATCGAGATAAAATAAAAGAAAATTGGATATTCTGACTTGTGTTAATGTGTCGCAAAGTAATGATATTAACCACGAAACCACGAAATTTCTACTTTTGAAACAAGACTCCTTCACGTTTATGTTTAGATTTAGTCTCGAAATAAAAACTGAACCACTTTACTTTGTCCCTTTGCTTAAGACAAACCTATGTAAGACATCAAAATACCATTATTTCAATGCATTTTTAATGGGCTTGTGAAATCTTTGCATTGAAAGAATCATCAATGTCTGGACGACAAAATTGCACAGTTTTTTTTGTTCTAATATGTCCACAAAACTTTCAAGAAGCATATATAAAAACGGGCTAAAAAGTGACAAGATTTAGTTAGACTACCTTTGCCCTCTTATTTTATCTTAATAAGGCAAATAAAAATAACTAACAATAACATTAACCCTGAAGTGAATGCTGGGTCAGTCCACCCCTTAGACATGTCCCATTTCTCCGATAATTTCTGCTTTTTATTATTGTGGTATACAGTTGACATCCGCTATCTCGACTGCCCGCTATCTCGAACATTCGCTATCTCGAACGATTTTCCATTTCCCCTCGTTTTGGTATAAGGGTTTGTATAGAAAAATCACCCGCTATCTCGAACCCCGTTATCTCGAACATTCACTGTCTCGAACCATTTTCGATTCCCACAGAGGAAAACCTGCTCTTTATCTTGAACTTTGCCAAATTTTCTGCTGAAATGGATAAAGAGACAGGCTGAAAATATGTATAAGTTCGCCTAGCGGAGGGGGAATGGCAGCACCTAAGTGATATGCTGCCCATGTATACAATAGATGAAGTTGTTCCCTTTCGAGATGTGCTTCTTGGTCACTATCATTACCAATTTCACCAATAGTAGGGATGAAAGCAGATGAGTTGTGACTCCTATGTTAAAAATACCTCTACATGTTAATAGGGGTTCCTTTTCTGACTTAAAAACTATACTTTTTTATATTTATATGAGGCATCCGTTATTTCGAACATTCGCTATCTCGAACAAATTCCAGTTTCCCTTGAGAGTTCGAGATAGCGGATGTCAACTGTATATCCACGAAGAGCAACAAATAAGGAGTCGTACAGCTAAACCTAGATACAATTACAAAATAAATCAAATAAGCCACGACTGGATACAACAGACTTTCAAGATGTGTATATATATATAGTGTCTTGGTATCGTTATCCTATAAATCCCATCCCTTAGTGCGCTTGGTAGTGCTTTGAGAAGGTTCTCTTTGAATTCAAGATATCCTAGCGTCTAGTGGCACTGGATGTAAAATGTACAAGGCGCTTTATAAAATAAACCCTCTGTAAGTTGAGGACATCTAGTGAACCCAAAAGGAAAGCAATCCTTAAGCCCTGGCCAAACTATCAAACATTGTCGGTCCAACATTTCAAATTTGCTTTACAACAAATGTTTGGCCGTTTGGCCGCCTCTAAAAACATTGCTGTCCAACAACGATGTTACTGTTAGTGCACAAGCAGGAACGCCTTGTTGCTAAGAAATGTTGCTAGGTGTTGAAATGTTGAAAGTTGTCGCAGTTTGTCAAAAACAAAAGAAATGTTTGACGAGCAATGTTGGAAAGGCGGCCAAACGATCAAACATTGATTGACAAGCAAAAAATAAGCAAACTTTGTGGCGTGATGTTTTTGAAAAAGTTCAAAAACATTTTTTGCTTCACGAACGCAAAAAATGTTGGACGAGCAATGTTTTTAGACTTGGCCAAACGGTCGAACAGTTTGCTTGACAAACAAATTTCAAATGTTGGATCAGCAATGTTTGATCGTTTGGCCAGGGCCTTAAAATTAAATAAAGGCATCTTGCGTTCAATAGTATCATGCAATGCAGCAACATGAAACACAGGCCTTAATAAACTACACTTTATAACAAAGTACCATAAACACGAAGAACAATAATTACCCGAGACTTGAAAGAACTGGAAAGCATTCTCTCACTGTTTGCGTCATCCAAAATGGCCAATCTCACATTGAGATCATCATAAGGAGATGCTTCCATTGGCAACAAATTCTTTGTCTCTGCCTTCTCTTTAAAATCAATTGGATCGCAACTAGCTGCTTTCACCAGTGAATCAGCTATGACAGGTTGTTTCTTCGATGTTCTGGAATATTTCTCTCGCCATCTCATGATCTCTGCTTCTTTCCTTGCTTCTGCCTTTTCCAAGAAAGAGTTGGCCGATTCCATTTGCTTCATTGCTGATTCTCTGCTCATCTGGGTTGATTTTTCGAGAGCCTCTGCAGCAAACAGAAAAGCAAGACTTGTATAAAAACAATCTAACTAGAAACTTTAGATACCTGCCAGTCACTCTCTGATACACTGTCATAGTATAGTTTTCTATCTTCTTCACCCCATCACCTCGCTTCATCTACAACTCGAACTTTCAGTCAACAAGTT
>JACTAT010000035.1:749608-762852 GCA_014526335.1 Chrysaora quinquecirrha
TGTATCTTTAACTGCAAGCAACGTGATTCAACTTACCCAAACGAAAAGACCTTTGTCGCCTTCCATCGAGACATCACGGATGCTGCAAGACCAAGAACTAAAGCAGAACAATCAAACAGCATGTGGAAACCATCAGATATCAGACCGAGGCTGTTTGTCCATACACCATATACCAGTTCAACGCCAGTGAAAGTCTAAAACGAGGTAACAAATACATAATATTAGTTTCTAAGTAGTTTTAGCATACGTATTGCGATATCAGGACAATGCAATGGTCAGTCGCATTTTTCAAAGTTACAGAGGAAAAAGCTGGTTTAATCCTCTCAGTGTGAAATCAGTATAATGACGTTGAGAATATTGCTCGTTGTGGCTCTCATGCTCAAACTGATAAAAAGTTGCACTTTCCAGCCAATTTTTAGCATGTGTATTGTCCATGTCAACTAAACTTATATTACACGAGTCTCTAGTTTGCGCACCACTACTTATGATCTGTCACTCCAACCATAGTTACTATGCTCCAACAGACTGAGCGATTGTAAAAAAAACAACAACAACGACAACAACATCGAGCGAAGTAGTTGGACTTAGCTATGTAGTGGGTTTACACTTTTACCTTAGATGTACTGAACCGATCTATCCATTGTAACTATGCTCTATCTTAAACTGACGTGTCGTGTCGTGGTCACATCCAATAGAGGTTTCCACAAAAGATGGCGGGCGTTTCTGTCAATCCCTTGTTTTTCTTAAAGTTTAAGGGAATTCTGGGAATAATTTCCTTAGTTACGAATTAAACGTCTGAAGCTATGTAAAATACGTAACTAAGGAAATTATTCCCAGAATTCCTTTCGAAAGTCCTTAATGAAAACAATAGGCAAAAAACGGCGGCCATCTTTTGCGGAAGCGCCTATTGAAATATTAAAGATTGGAGCGGTGCAGAGAATAAATGTTTGCCATTGATATTATATTGTGATTGGAGTGCATAGTTATGGAGCATGAAAGTTTCAGCAAGGTTACGTTTTAAATGTAAAGCTACGGATTTGACTACATATGCACAAAAGTTATGTTTGTGGTCAATAATAGAAATCGAGAAGCAAGCTTTTCAGACTATATTTTTGAAAAATTTCTTTGAGTAACAGGAAAAGGTGAGAAACTCGCTGCTATATAGGTACAAAATAAAAAAAAATTCGAAAAAGCTCACCAAATTTAAACAGAGATAGAAAAATATATTTCTTGAATCCGGTGCTTCCAAAATCAGCCTCAGATATTGCTTTAAAACTGTCATTGGCGCTTGCGGTATAGTTCCACCAGGGCCGGCAAAGCTATAAAGAGGCAAGCCTCCTTTTGAAAATCCAATCAGCATGCCCTTTGTTGTTCCGGGTTTGACTGGGATTGGTCTGGTTAATATTCTTGTTGCTACGAAAAAAGCATACGAGAATAAAAAGTATATCGTATGATTGTATTTGAAAAATAAGTGACGGCGATTTAAGAATAGCTCAAGCAAATTGTGGGACTTTCCCCTACGCAATGTGCAACTGCTGGCGTCATAACAAGGGTCAACAAAACTGCTTGTACCTTCCAGAGCCTGCTGCGGCAGGGCTCAGGGACAGTCAATAAACATTATCCGAGAACGATTGCCATGAAAATAGCTCGTTTTAAAAATTTGCGACAACTTCTTCGTACACAAAAGTTGACACCAGATTTAGATTAAGCTCTTTAAGTTTGTTACTGAGGCAAATTATTTTGCTTGTAGTCCTTACAATGTTGATTTATTAGCGACGAAAACTCGAAATTCATAAAGGATTTGACTGTGAAAAATCGCTCGATGTGAGATTTGAAAGTCACTTTTCACGGTCAAATCGCTTATAAATTTTAAAACTTTTAATCGCTACAAAATCAACTTTGTAGGACTAGAAGCGTAAAAAACTGCCTTCACGTTTTAATAAATAAGCGTCTTTAAAGTGTCGTAATTTTCTAAAGCGTCTTAGAATTAGGGTGCTAAGTTCGAATCTGAATTTTAAATGTTTCAGTGACGTTCAAATCTTTTAAAAATCTAGTAAAATCATTTCTTACCAATGATGAAGCAGAGAGCAGCAAACACAGCTCCTGCAGCAATGCCATGCTTCTGCATTTCATATGGTTTTAATACGGTGAAAGGAACATGCTCCCAATATAATGCAATGGCTAATGCTATGATGAATGACGTAATTGATCCCATACTTAATGACGTGTGGGAATCGAGCCTTGCTGACGCTATTGATTCGATGTAGAAATCTATCACGAATACGAGTAAAGCTACCACGAAAATTGGCGCGAAATTCGAAACATCTATTGCTTGGCCCTAGAAAGAGATAAGGAATATTTTATAAATCC
Source organism: Chrysaora quinquecirrha (assembly GCA_014526335.1). Classification (NCBI taxonomy): domain Eukaryota; kingdom Metazoa; phylum Cnidaria; class Scyphozoa; order Semaeostomeae; family Pelagiidae; genus Chrysaora; species Chrysaora quinquecirrha. The sequence goes on from JACTAT010000035.1 coordinate 751,979, forward strand.
ATGTACATTTCCATACATTTTCCTGCATTTATGGCAACTATTTTTTGGATGACGTCATCGTTTCAGAGTATCTGATTTTCAAATTAAGCCTGGTTCTCATATCGTCGTATACAACGGGGACTCGGCGACGGGACCCGTCCCCGACGTGAAGGCTACGTTTATTTTCCCATATGATCATTTAGGACGGAAACGACGGGGACACAGAAAAATCTTCAAATAGTAATTGATTTCAGTTGCTGCAATGAAAGGGAATATGTTTTTAAAGCACGTCCTCGTCGACGGCAACGATAAAACATGTTCCCATATCAAAATTCGTGTTTACTTTAAATTGCGAGAGGACATGTTTACTTTACATGTTCTCATATCATCGTAAGCCTCCCTGTCCTCATATCATCGTAAGCCTCCCTATCTAATATCATCGTACACCCCCTTATCTCACATCATGGTAAGCCTCATATCATCGTAACAATGACATGGACGCATTCCAACGATACAGAAGGGAACCAGAGTTAAGCTTTCTTACATTTTCCAAACCTTTGCCAAACCTACATCGTAAAAGGAAGGTGTCCAAAACATTCTTCGCGAAGGTACTTTCAACTCTCGCTATAGGAGTTTGCATCAATCTTTAACTAAAAGAGTTTCTTCTTTTGTTGGAACCTAGCGTTTTAAGGACTTAGATTCACCCGTGAAGGTTTTGGAGAATTTACAAAGACCAAGCCTTCAAAGCTAGTACCAGAAATCAAAAGAAAACTTAACAGAGTTAGATATTTGAATAATTTTACCTTCAATATAAGACCACTAATTAGCCAAGGGGTTAACATCATTGTTTCAGTTAGGTTTATTAGACAGTTTAGTCTTTTAGCACCTAAAAAGAAATTTCATTAATATAGACTCAAGACATGTTGGACGAAATACGATTTTAAATTTGTTTGTTTAACTTATTAGGGCCCCCCAAACCGCCATAATTTCCGCCTCGGTAACTTGCTCCACAGAAGAGCTGAGAGACAGATTTGAAATTTAGGAATATCGAGCTAGAAAGACGAAAGTTGGAAAAAGCGACCTTCTGTGATAAAATGCAATTATAGTCACTCACCTCCTACATCTAGGGCCAAATTTTTACAGTAGCTGTTATAGAATACTCTGCCAACTGATGCCAGGAGCAAAATGAATATGCCACCCTAGAAATCAATCAGCCTAGAAATCACCCTAGAAGTCAATCTCTTATAAATTAAATCGTAAATAATAAGATTTTGATGAAAGTGTAGAAACATGACGATCTAGAATGTTGTTTCAAAAGATTTAGCAACAATGATGCAGGGTATCACGGATATGGGATATTTCCAGACAAAATCAATGTAATAAGGGATAATAGACGCTTCCGCAAAAGATGGCCGCCGTTTTAGCCTATTGTTTTCATTAAGGATTTTCGAAAGGAATTCTGGGAATAATTTCCTTTCTTTACGTATTTTACATAGCTGAAGACGTTGAATTCGTAACTAAGGAAATTATTCCCAGAATTCCCTTCCAGAAACCTTAAGAAAAACAAAGGATTGACAGAAACGGCCGCCATCTTTTGCGGAAACCTCTATTGTTGACAAAATAAAGGGAATGTGGGATATTTTTGTGCAATTCTGGGATAAAAGGGAGAAAACATACAGGGGGTTAAGGGATTTACAAAAATAACAGGCGATATGGCATATTCTGACCGCTTCCTCCTAATGGGGCCTCACCTATGATTCGCACTCAAACGATACCATATATAGCAAAGTACTTCCTTGCGGTAAGCAAATGACATCTTTTATCGCTCAGACCTTTTGTCGCTAAGACCTAAAGGCCAAGATCAAGGGCTGCTGAAAAGATGTGTAAGTCGAGAAAGAAAGTCGAAACATAAAACAAATAGACACAAGTCTCTATTATTAAATGCAGACAAAAAATAACATCAATTCGCTACAACTGAATTGCATTAGACTTATTACACGAGTCTCAGTTTCCACTCATAAAATACAGACGAACCACAGCAATTTGCTACACCGAGACTCGTATCCTAACAACGTTCCAAATTCGGCCACTAGGTTAAAATTTATATTTAGCAGAGATTGGCCGCTTTTTCGTATGCAAAGGCTAGCACGAGTCCCAGCATGAGCAGCCTTCTGACAATAGCAACGCATTAAGGTGTGTTATAAGTCTAGAATGACATTCCCTGCACCAGTTTGAGCATAGTCAATAGAAAAAAACACTGGTCTGGAAGCCTATTGTTCTAACTTATTGTTTAGTTTTTAAGCTATCACGTGACCAAAGTAAGTGCACAAGTTTTCCCGCACTAAGAGTTTGCATGGTAGTTTGGCTTTGTAGATTGATGGCAAGCAAGCTTCGAAATTGTTTGATTTTCATATTTTTTAATTTATCATGGTCTCATTTTTATAAATAAGTTTAATCACAATAGGTTTAGGTTGTGTTTAGTTTGTGATTAGTTTGTGTTCTGTTGGAGTTCAGTTTGCGATCGGGGCCTAAGCAGGCCATTTGTTGTGCAACTGATCTTGCAACCAAATTGATTTTATTTCAGAACAGACCCATGTGCAACATTTGTAAATTTTCTAATTTTTTCTCTATGTTTTCTGAAATGTTCTGGTCCTGAAAACAGCCCCGACGGTGATGCTTAAACGTACGCGAGATGTTTTCAGGAGCAACAATTTTCAAGAAAAACAACGAGAAAAGTCTCTAATTTACAGAAATTTTCTTAACAACAAATGAAAATTTATAGATTTTGCACATAGGTCTATTCTCTTGAAAAAGTCAACTTGGTTTGATGAAATCTTTTACCTAGCAGCAAATCAGTTTCACAAAGAACGGTTCCCATGCTATCCCTGTCGACAAATTTCTAATGTCACCGTCGGGGCTGTTTTCAGGAGTAAAAATTTTGAGAAAACATGGAAAAAGACTCAGAAAATTTACACATGTTGCACATGGCTCTATTCTCTTGGAAAATCCATTTGGTTCGATAAAATCTTTTGCCTGGCAGCAAAATCAGTTGCACAAAGAATGGCCCGCGCACGATCGTAGTCGATAAATTTCAAGAGTCACCGTCGGGGAAATCATTTTAGGAGCCAAAATTTTAGAGAAAAACGCCGAGAATAGACTCTGAAAATTTATAGATGTTTCATATAGGTCAATTCTGTTGGAAAATAAACTTGGTTTGACAAAATCGTTCAGCCAGCAGCAAAATCAGTTGCACAAAGAACGGCTCGCAGGCAATCCCTGTCGAAATATTTCTAATTGTCACCGTCGGGGCTGTTTTTAGGAGCTAAAATTTTCAAGAAAAATGTACACACGTACAAACAAACACCACAAGTCAACTTTGTTGCAGTCTCAGCATTCCAGTACTCTGTTGTGAACTCTACATATACAAAAAGTGGCAACAGCTTCTTTTGCTGATGGGTGGCGTGGATATGCTGATCTCAAAGCCCCGAAATGTCCGCCTTGGGTGATCAGCTGACACGTATTATGGAGAAAACATCAAATTGATAGACATACACATATGATACTCTAGAGTTGCTTTTATGCACTTATGGAAAATACATACATGACAAAAATAGAAATCATCCAGATATGAAAGACTAAATTCGTGTTTGAAAATTGCTCCCCGCAAAACTTTTGGATAACATTCACGACAAAAATCAGTTTGTGAATCCCTTACAAAAGTTAAACGGTCAGGGACGCGGAATTTATTCGCTTCCGAGGTCTAACAATTCATCAAGCTTGTCTTTATCCCATAAATCTATAAAATTATGTCCAAAGTTTCCTCCCGTACAATAATTTCGCCTACCATTTCATACTTTGTTCCCTCCAGGTGTGCACTTACTTTGATCACGTGACGACAAATTGAACACGTTTCAAGTTTTTGCGAGTAACAAAAGGCTTAAACAATAGGCTTCCAGACCAGTGTTTTTTTCTATTGACTATGGTTTGAGCTGCCGGTATTATGCAATAAAAAGACAAAAGGTTGTGGGAGCGATGACTTACACCCAGGTAATAAGTCTATAGGACAAACCTTGTGATCTGGCAATCCTAACCATGTAAAGAAATGATAAAGATGATGCAATGATTCACTTTTGTGTTCACCCTCAGCTAAAGTTTGTCAAGAAACCAAATTTCAATTGGTACACCCTTAACTAGAAACAATCCAACTCTTCTAATCGCACGATCGTCTCTCCACTGGGCGAATTTCTTTGTTGAAGGGAATGATTTCGCTGCTTTCGTACCCATGTGCAGTAGTGCATTTTCACTTCGAATTTTCGTCGCAGTGAATGGCGAAGAGTTGTTGAAGGGACTTCTATTTTTCGTCACAATGTTTAAATAATATTCCGATGTTGTAAGAACTCCAGTTTTTACAACTACTAAGGTGTGAGGAGATCTTTTGTTATTGTGTGTGTTTTTTTAACAAATGTATAGAGGTATTAAAAAGGATACGGTGATACTTGTGACTATGTTCTTCATCATGATCGAAGAAAAGAAGAAACAATAAACCAAGCAAAAAGAAGCTTGCACCTCTAATCTGAAACATAAACAAACAATCGATAACTGTTCCGAAATGCTTGTAGTTTTAAAACTGGCTGAAGATGTTTGCGGCAATTACAAATTTATCAGAAACAGGAGATACAGCTAGAGTTTTCGATACTAAATTCGCATTAAGCACTAAAATTTAGTCTCAGTGCAAAGTTCACTATCTTAGTGCTTGTATTATTGATTTTATGAGAGTGGCCAAAGTTTGCGATTTTATTAGACCAAGTGGGTCGATAAGGTTCACCATCAGTAACTTTTCATGGTCAAAGCCCTTAGAATCAGGAAGTTTGAACTCTCAAAAATTAATAATATCCGCACTAGGACAGTGAAACTTTGCACCTAGACTTAGTTTTGGATGCTTTATATGATTTTAGCATTAAAAACCCCCATGTTTTGTGATTTTGAAATTATTCAATTCTAACTGCCTTTCCGCGATAAGTGTTTTTTTCAAGTAGACTGTATTCAGTACAAAGATTGGATATTTATAAGATAGATAAAAGACGCATTTTCGTGAAAATTTCTTGTTGCTCCTTTACAGAGATTTCTCTTTCGTTGTTAGTAAAGCAGAGATTGCTTGTCTTAAACGACGAGGGGTTAAAATCATGAGACTTTTGCACAAATAGATTTTTCCTTATTTTTAAAGTTGCCTTTTGTTTGTCCCTAATGCAGAGGAGCCATTGGCCATCGTTTATTTAAGACTTATCACTCTTCATTTACCAAAAAATATCAAGAAAAAGGAATGCAGTAAGAAATGTCCTGTGACTGGCCACAAATTTTCTTTTACCTTGGACTTAAGACCTGCTCCTTTTTGAAAAAGAATTCCCACACTTGATAAAATGACTATGTCACAATGCTGGTACAAAAGAATTGTCCTGGAAATGAGAAAGATTGTTTTAGAAACGTTGTTAAAGATGTACAAAGATTCATGCATAGAGTTTGCCTTCTGCACAGCAATTGCTGTTTTGGAAGAATCAAAGATCTGTATTGCATGACCAATTGTGCATGCATGATGCATGTGAATTGTGGACTTAAGATGCAGTGTCAGAGAAAAGGAAAGGAGCTTTTGAAATGAAATGCTACAGAAAAGTACTGCAGATCCCCTACAGAGCACATAGAACGGATGCCAGTGTCATTGGAGAGATCATCCAAAAGGGTGATAACTATGAAACGCTCTTATCCATGATCAGAAGGAGAAAAATGAAATGGTTTTGTCATGCATCCCAACATCAAACAAAGCTAAGCTTAGGAAATTCTATCATGCATCCCAACATCAAACAAAGCTAAGCTTAGGAAATTCTATCATACATGGGCGGATGCTTGGGAAAAGAGGTCGTGGAAGGCCAAGAAAGAACTGGCTCTCAAACATCTGTAATTGGACGACCAATTGTCTATCTATGATGCTAAAAAGGCGACAGAAGACCGAAACATGTTGAGAGACCTTGTAAAATCAAAAATAGTGCACCTACGGTCACTTGGTTAAAAGATGTCCTTAACAATCTTTAGTTTGTGAGTAACAATGTTATTTTTTAGGAAGGGAATCCTAATAGGATCCAATGCAAGAGTTGAAACACATGGTCAAGGGGCAGGTTTGAATTGGGTTGAATGCTTCAGAAAAGATCCAGATCAATTTTCTTAACAATGTGGCGAAAGTGAAATCAAGTAATAAAATCGAATTAAATACTGGACAAATTTCAGTCCGAAATGGAGATATTTGGTTTAGAAATCTCTAAAATCTCATTCAGACCTTACCTCAATGGTCCACAGATTGTCAGTGCATCCAGCCACAGCAAAGTAATAATCACATTACAGGCAGAACTAAAAATGATGGCTCTCCACTACAATGAGACAAATAAAAACTTTCTCAATGTTGGCATTGACAATATTAAAATATCTCAAAGAAGAAATCTGAGAATTGAAACTGTGATTCACATTCAGATAAGCAAAGATTTGGAACTGAGGAAGGGAAACATAGCTATCTCTAATTACCTGTGTTCTCGAAACTCTTTTTCCAGTGGTAAATGGTCTTTGAAGCAAAACACATATGACTGAAGCACTTGAATAAAATAATGATAACATCATATATATGATTCAACAAAATAAATCAAATCACAATTCAAAGAATAGGGCACTAAATCTACTTGAAAGATCACTCCTGCTAAAAATTGCTATCTAGAATGAATATCACTCTTGTTTGTTAAGTAAGCAAAATGACAGCCTCCTCCAATTGACGGTCCCCTGCTTTTTTCAACTCTTTTATGTGCAATCTTGCTGTTAAGTTTTTTTTAGATTTTTCAACTATGAGTGCCTCCATGAAAAGACCACCATTCTCAAACTAGGGAAAAAGGTAGCCAGCTGTCTCTGAGATATGTCAATAATAACTATGGTGTAGTGGATAACCCTTTGCAGTTTTATGCAGGATATGATCAAAGGGACAACAGCAAACAACTAACAGCATACTGAGCTGATTGAAGTATGACTGTAAAAACAGCTACACAAGAGATCTTTTGTCTTATCTACAATTTGAGTACATATGCCTTCCATACTTACAAAACTTTTGCTAAGAACAGAAACTGTACAAGAGAGATATTTTCAATATTCCATAGCAAACAAAGATTCCAAATGCATGCAAGCATTTACCAGCAATGAGCAGAAATGCGTAAGATCTAGCACTGCAAAAAAGAAATTTTTGAAAGATTTTGTAAATAGATTTCGATCACATTGGAATATCTGATCTCAGACAATGAAGGTAATCATTCATCAATTCATCAGGCAATTAAGATAATCAATCAATCAATTCATCAACAAGCTATGAAGGTAATTTTGATTGGCTTTGTTGGCCCTTTGCATGAAAAGGACAGGGATGGGCTGATGGGCGATGTGGGCGATTGGCAAGACAGGATGTCACTTGGAGCTCACTTGGAAGAACATCAGTTTACACAAAGCCAGAGGTCACTGGTTCAAGCAATCTTTATGTGATCTAATCCCTAGACTGCGTGTTTTGCTGTATGCAGTTAAAATGACCATGGAAGAGCAAAATGATCTTCCTTGTGGCATTCATTGAATGTTGCACAGTGTCAATGCCATCCAGCTAGATCATTGTGTCAATGACTTTGCAAGGTCAGGGTTCAAGCCCCAGGTATATGGTAGCATCACAGGCCAGGGCCAAAGTCTCCATTAGGCAACTTACTACTCCATCCTTGTAACTGGCCCAGGGAGCGTTCTGTGTTACCGCCACGCCAGACAATAAGCTAACCCATTCAGACTTCACGCCAAGAAAAACAATAAATCTATGGTTCTATAGGTAATTGAAATAATAGTCTAGTCTATTGTTTTTTAAAGATCCATGCCAGTACTCTAAATAAAGTATCATTAACTCCAAGCCGGAGATTTCCAGCATAGGCTACATGGCATGCACACCGGAGATCTTCGGCATGGAGTCTGAGACTTTATTGGCGTACTGACGTGGATCTTTAAGGAAAAGTAAAAACAATAGCCTAGACTATTACCCTAGGTATTTCAATTTAAAACAATAGATCCATTGTTTCTTTTGGCGTAGGTAAAAAGTCCGATTTGGTCTTGAGTCTTGAGGTACATCTCCTGCCAGCTAGAGAGGAGGGAATTTATTGTAGTAATTTGTGAAATGAAGCTAATTCCATGGTTAAACCCTTTATTTCAGAATAATGACATTTTTATAAAGAAAGGCCGCGCAAGGCGAACCCACCCGCCCCAGTATGGAAAGTAATGTTTTTGTGCACCGGACAGAAGGATTTGGGCCCAGTTCTGTGCACCAGGGTTTGTGCACCGTTGGCGAAGCCAGCAGAGTGCGTCGAAGATGCACCTTCTAGGGGGGTGTGGGGGCATGCTCCCCCAGAAAAATTTTAAATCTGGAACGTTTAGAATGGCTAAAATCAATATGACAGTTTTACTTTCGCTTTAAAGAAGCAGGATACCTATTTTCAGCAGTAATAATCTATCCTTTATGGAAAAGGTAGATTCGTTTAGACCGATATACCTGGGAGGGTCAAGGGGCATGAAGCCATGGATTTTGAAAATTGGGTAGCTAGAATTGCTTTAGGGTGTAAGAACAACAGCCAACCTAAAACACTGTCTAGGGGGGTCTGGGGGCATGCACCCCCAGAAAAAATTTAAATTTGGAGCGTTGATAATGGCTTAGAATGACCATTTTTACTTTACTTTTAAGAAACTGATACCTTTTTTCAGCAAGTTTGTTAGATTTTTTAGGAAAAAGAACATAAAATCTGTTTATGATGTGATTTAGACGACAATCGAAAATTTGGAGGTTCTACATCTAGGGAGTTCCAGGGGCTGTTTTCATATTTGATTGGCTGTTTTCATATCTATTATAAATAACTATCACAATTCCAGCTTCCATAACTTTACTTCATTCACTGCATCAAAAAAGTAGCATCAAACAACAGGTTATTTGCTTTTAATTTGTGCACCAAAGCAAGGCTTTTGCAACTTTGTGCACCAGCTTGTGCACCAACCAGCCACCCTGTGCACCGGACATGTCCGGTGCACATCGCTTTCTTTCCATACTGGCACCCGCCCGACCCCTGCCGGAGGCTTTTGAGTTTGAGAGATTTTTTAACAAAACACTAAAGATTTTATTCATCTTGAAACATTACCCTTTGCCTTTGTTTTTCTCGATTCTTCCTAGGTCAACTTGACTTCGCTGAAAAAGGGTATTTTCTTCGTAGATGTCAATTTTCTGCGCCATGTTGATTTGTTGGAAGATGATGACTAAAAATTAAATTAAATTGAGTTGAATTGGGGAGGAAATTCTGATAAACGAGGCTGATTGAGTCGAAGTGAGGCTGTTTTGCATCATTTGAAATTTGCTACTTTCAATCCTGTTTGTTTAATGCGAAACCTAAGACTCCTTTGATTTGAAGTAAGATGATGGATCTTTAAGTCAAGTATTCTTAAACGCAATGGTCTTCAACAGCTTGTTCGGCTTCAAAGAAAGTGGTTCGGCCGTGAGTCAACGAGGTCGTGAAAATGCTCCATCAGAACCTCCTGAGACCACAGATGATGGCCTAGGCACCTCAATTCAACAACAGCAACAACATGGACCAAAAAATTTTGATGACCCTATTGGACAAGCAGAATCAAGAATACTTAGTTCTATTTCAGATGCGACTAGAAATAATGCAGAGGAAGGTAATTTAGCTGAAAGAGAACACAGATCAGAAAGCTTGGCAGTCTACCAGTCTAGCTTTTTCGTGGCAGGAGCGCACCTGCTTTTTTTGTAATGCGCTGAGAATATATTCTCCATGCACAGAGCGCACAATTTTGTTCAAAACAATAGAGGCTATTGTTTTCCTATTGTTCTCATCCGTGCACTTCCCCTGCGCAAAAATCAAAGAATGCAGTCTGGGCGCACCCGACAAGTTTATTTGTGCCAAAAGCGCACCTGGCCGAAAACTAAGTTGTCAAAAATCTGAAAATGGCACTTAGATTGCAATTAACTTAAAGCAGCAATCTGTAATCAAATAATTCACTAAGCTGTAGACATATCACTAACGGCTCTAGATAGTAGCTTATCAATTGGCATTTATCCGGTCACGTTTTTGCTTGATTGCTCGATTAGATCGGTCGGCTACTTTTCCTACTTTGTTTTCTAGCACCACAGAGCCCTCCTTTCAGGCCTGTTCCTTGTAAAATTCATAATGTATGTTGCCTTTTTCCCCTTAAATGCCCCAAGCAGCATGCATACTGCGGTAAACTGATGTCAATACACACCAATAAATGCAAGGGCAACTTTTTCTGAAGCCACAAACAATAGAAAAAGTGTTGTGGAATTTTTAAGCCACACGCAAAATAGGGGTCAAAGCTGTGAAGCCGCAAACCTATAATAGGCCCCTGAAAGTGCACTGCAGAATTATTTTGCAAAAGTGGCATTCCTGAAATAATACCTCTTGCCAATGCCTCTCGGGATCCTAGGATCTTGGCAGCAATAGTTTGACTTCAAGGTTTGCTGTCCTTATAATCAACTTATTTTTGTGATTTGTAGAAAACTGGCAACGCTTGGCAGGTTTCGCTGTTGGTTTGGGAAGGTAACAATTATTTTTTTTTTTTGTATTGTATTGTGTTGCTTCATTTATTTACCATGTCATTTCTTATCCCCCCATGTCTATTCCAACTTCCTAACCTATTGAATCTTCCCCATTTAACCAAACCCTTCTTGCTTATACAATGCCCTTCTTCTAAAGAGCAGAAAGTAATGAATGCAATATTTTGTAGTTTATATCTCCAAGAGGTTCTGAGTTATCCAGTCATTATCATTAGGA
>JACTAT010000035.1:763352-804830 GCA_014526335.1 Chrysaora quinquecirrha
GATGATTCTTAAAGGTAGCAGCGTAATCAGGTAATGGATGGATCAGTCACTGATCAAACGTCTCCAGTAGTCTCTAAGCTGTGCTATTCTACTCGGTTCCACGATTCCTTAACCATCACTTCATCTCTTTGATGCTGTCACTGTCTTATGGTTTATTCCATGTATACGCCACTCCGGATACGTCGAAGATAAAACAATAGAACAATAGAAAGAACAACAGAAATAACTCTTCCACGCCGGGCATCTTCAGCGAATACACGTTTTTTTATAAGAAAGTGGTTTATAAGAAAGTAGTGCTCAACATCTTAAAAACTTAAGAAAGTTCAATACTGGATTCTTGAAACTTAAGAAAGTTTTGTTTCATACTTTCACTCCTAATGTTCTGTGTGTTATTTTTGCTCCTCTGTTCAGTCGCTCTTCTTGCTATCAAACGAGTCTAATGATTATTTTCTTTGAAAAACATGGTATTTGTGCAATGTATACAGTGCTTTAAACTGTGCATTCTTAGAAATACTGTATTCCAAAATTTTTGCTAAGAAAGTCACAAGAAAGTTTTGGTACTGAAAACATGAAATATCTAAGAAAGTTTCAATACTGGCCCAAAAAAAACTTTCTTATAAAAAAAACGTGTAATACATGAAATGCAGCCATACCCCAGTGAAAGATCATTCTATCTTGCAAGCACGTGATAAACATGTAATAAACTATTTCCCTCTAATGACGTTGATTTATACGGATTTGTTTCGATCCTGAAAGGTGGAATTGTCTCTATTTTTGCAGGAAGTTCAGGTGCAAGAGGAATCCAGAATTTCAAGGTTGAACCCGGCTCATCATCAATCGCAATTTTAAGTTGGACGATTCCAGTTGGGTAAGTGTAAGTTTGACTTGTCTTCTCCCCTCTGACCTTTGGCTCCTAATTTTTGCTCCATTTTTTAAAATAATATCTTGTTGAAAACTGCCATGATGGAATATCATTTGCGAAGAACTTTCCTGTAAATAAGTGTTGAACCTCATCTGCAACGTCGATTTTATAAGTAGAGCTTGAGAATTGAATATTGCCGTTTGAACTTTACCTTTGACTTTAGGACAGGGATACGAGATATGCTTATATATTAGGTTCAAGCTGGCCTTTGATCTATGAACGTAATAGATAACCTATGACCTTGAATAATGATTCATCGCCTTTGACCTTTTCCTTTTTATTCCTACACAGCACAACTCCACCAACAGGCTATAAGATATATTACACTGATATGGACCGTGCTCCTAACACACCATATACCCTGGAAACAGCAGCAACAACAACAGCTTTTGTTAGAGGCTTGAATCCTTATAGCACCTACAAGTTTTACGTGGTGCCATATTGGCAGGGATCACAGGGAACCAAGTCGAATGAAGTCACCATCAAGACACCTGCTGGAGGTAAGACTTTTGTTTAGAATACTATGTATTTACCCCCTGTTACTTTAATTTTTGCTATTGAATTCAGTATAACAAGCCAGTTTAGACGGGTGTTTAGATGGCTGCCATATTCTTTACCATCTTTGTTTCATACTGTATTCATAAGCAACTTGATTTCATATACAATATTAATTATCATTGGTATCTTCATTGGATACCATATTCATTAGCATCTTCATTAATAATGATATTCACTAGCATCTTCATTTCATACTGTATTCATTAGCATCTTCATTTCATACTGTATCCATTAGCATCTTCCTTACAAATGGTATTCATCAGCATCTTCATTTTATGCTGTATTCATTAGCATCTGTATTTCATATTATATTCATTTTGTATATATTACCGTGTTCAATAGCATCTCCAGTTCTAAACGCTTTCATGCACGCTGTTTTAATTAACTTCTGCATTTTATTCCTCATTTATTCATGTCATCTATTCAACAGTATTCCTAAACATCTCCATTCATATCGTTTTCATAAGTGTCACCATTTCACACAATTTTTATGCAGAGATCACCAATCTAATAGAGATTTTAAGATGCATTTTTATAGCATTATATCTTTATTTTGAAATAGGCCTATGTATTTTCATGTTTTTACAGCTCCGTCAACAAGTCCACAGAACCTTCAGATAGTATCGTCATCATCAAACAGCCTCACTATCAATTGGAAACCACTGACAGGTGATGGAACAAATGGTCCAATCACAGGTTACATCATAAAATACAAGATTCCCGGATCTAAATTGTCTACGACTACATTGACTGCACCGGTCAGTACTTTATCGCCGCCATTCTTACCTGTTTTTGATAAACATATGTTTAATGACAAGGCCCTAAGCCAAACCTTCACTATGTTTTGGTTTAAAGTTTGCTTGTCAAACATTGTTTCACTGTTTGCCTACGTTTTAAACAAATTTTTAGCTTGTAACTAGCAAAGTATGTTTTCCAACTGTTGCAAAACCAACGATCAAACATTGTTAGTCAAACGTATAAATTTTGCTTGTCAATCACAAGTTTTGACCGTTTGATCACGTCGAAAAACATTTCTTGAAAAGTAGGATTGGTTCATCCATGTTTTCCAAAACTTTTTATCCTTTTCTTACAGCAGCATTTTGTGATAAGCTTGTATCGAGATAACAAATGCTTCACAATAGATGTTTTGTGATGTTGCAAAGCAATCAAACATTGTTAGTCAAACGCATGAATTTTGCTTATCAATAGAAGTGATATTAGATCACCCTGAGTGCGTGGAAAATTGCAACCAGAATTGTTTTAGAATAATTGCCAAGGTTAGATCCTCGTTTCATCTCAGCGTTTTGGAATCTGTCCATATCAAAACCAAAAGGCCTGTTCTGTGTAGACAGAAAGAGTTCGTTTTCTCACTTGGACTCTTCAATTAATTGTTATTGTTCTTCCCGCCTAAAGCTGATTGGTGTTTAAATCACAATGCCAATTCAGCTTTTTTTTCTGATTGGTGCATTTCGAGCCGCTTCTAGGTATAAATTCCGCCTTAGTCTATTGTTTCGGTCTGTTTCTGACGTTCACTCTGAGGAGTGTCAGACGAAAAAACTTTGAAGTATTCCCGAAAATGTTTCCACTGTTTATCGCAATTTAGAGGTGATATTCTTAATGACCTCAATGTGTTGCATTACAGGCTACTGCAACTTCGTTTGTGATTCATGGTCTATCAAGTGACACAGAATATTCAGTGAAAATTGCAGGAAAGACTTCTGGTGGAGATGGTCCATTTTCAAAAGGAGTTAAAGGAAGGACAGCCAAGGTGTCAGGTAGGCAGTTCGTGTTTTAGCCTTGTATTTGAAAGATATTTCTTTAATGCATTGTTAGGGATACTTTTTACACGACCTGACTTGACCTACCTCAGTTTAATTGGACTTGACTTGGCTTGACTATTCTTTTTACTCGATGTGACTTGACTTGACTTGACTCTTCTTTACTTTGACTTGACTTAACTTGACTTGACTTGATTTGACTTGACTTGACTTGACTTGACTTGACTTGACTTGCCTTTCCTTGCCTTGACTTGCCTTTCCTTGCCTTTCCTTGCCTTGCCTTGCCTTGCCTCGACTTTACTTTTTACTCAATCTGACTTGACTTGGCTCGGTTTAATTGGACTTGACTTGATTTGGCATGACTATGCTTTTTACTCGATCTGACTTGACTTGACTTGGTTGAATTGGACTTGACTTGTCTTGACCGCCCTGCACTGCACTGCACTGGACTAGACTGCACTGGACTAGACTAGACTAGACTAGATTTCTTTCAAAGATATCTTTGACTCAGTTTAACACGAAGATAACTTTTTTATTTTAGGACCAAGCATGCCTCGGGACTTCAAAGTAACGCTTGATCCATCAGACCCCCGTCTTGTGAACTTTGAATGGAACAGACCAGCTACATTCAATACAAAAATTGAGCAATACGAGATATACTATAAAACGGGGGTATCGTGGGAGATGAGTAAAGTCGGTGGAACAACAAGTAGTATTCGAAATATGAAATTCGATTCAGGAACTAATTATGTATTCAAGATACGAGCACGTGACATTAACACTTGGGGAGATTTCACCAATGAAATTTCAGTTAGAACAATGGATGGTGAGAGAAATATTTTTGTTAATTATTCAATTAATCATGTGAAGCCTGTCTTTCTTTTTATTGGCTACTTTGAACTATTCTATCCTATCGCTTTTTTTACCTTTTCAGATACATCAGCACCAGGCCCCGTCCAGAATCTAACGACATCATCAACACCAACAACTCTTACAATCACATGGCAGCCTCCTTTAAACTATCGCACAGTATTTGTGTCTGGATACGAGGTTATAATCCGGGACCTTACAAGTTCAACGAATGCTTTTGACGTGGTTTCTCTCAGTGGCTGGAACTCGAATAAACATGTTGTCACAAAAGGAATAAGTAAGTTTCCATACCCTACCTCCCGTTAGAATCTCTTTGGTCATTAATTGTAAATCGTTTAAGTAGATTTTCCAGGGGGGCTTACGTAGACACTTAACTAAGGAGCGTGTTTAGGGGGCTTGAAACCCCTGCCCATTTTTTAAGTCAGAGTTTTCATTTTTTAAACTTCATGCATTAGCACTGCTTCTGGGTTCTTTTCTACGAAAGAGAACGTAAATATTTTTGTTAATTGTTCGATAAATCATGTGACGCTAAGTATCATGTAAATATCACGTCAATGTAGAGGTAATATTTTCAAGGATTTACCGGGGAAGCCTGTCCCCAGGTCCCCTAGACCTAGCTTCGTGTGCCTTCGCCGATTAGCTCCTTTTCTTATAAAAGACCCCTTGTCCTGAAAGTTATTAGTTGCGTGCCTGTTAATGTTTAAGTACCGCTATCTCTATGAAGTATCGTTGGATATTGGTTAATACTAAATAGCCGTAAGACAAAAAATTTTGTATTTGGTTCCCCCTGAGAATGTTAAATCTTAAACGATTATATACGAAGCCTTTCCCAACCTTACGGGGGTAATCTTCCCTTGACATCTATATTCAAACATTTTTCCCTTTTTAGTCCCAGAACATGAATATGACGTCACAGTCCGTGCGGTCAATGCAAAGGGTTCAAAGAGTATTGCGAAAACAACAACAACGACGATAAGCAAAGGTAAGGGAATTGCGTTTGTTTTAAGTCGTTACTTGATCCGACCCCCGGAAATCGACTACCTACTTGTTATAAATGCATTTTGATAAGCAATATTCCAGGGTGTTAGTTTTGTCTTTTTTTATCCCTCCAGCTTTGCCAATACTGGTCATAAGCAACGTAAACGTCAACCAAAGAAGCATCGAGTTTGATTGGACAGACACAACCTCGTTATCAGGAGGAGAATACATCATAAAATACACAAAATACGACGCCTTAGGCCGACCCATACCAACCAGCCTTACAACGTCATCACGGACAATCGAAATTGATGGCCTAACTCCTTACACCTATTACACGTTTGATGTGCATCGAAAAGATGCAGCGATTGGAAGTGGGGCTATTGTGAGAAAGAGAACCCTCCCTGCTGTACCCAGCGCCCCCGTTGAGGTCACTGCTAGGAGCAATAAAACATGGGTCAGTTTAACTTGGCAAGTTCCCGTATATCCAAATGGTGAGATAAAGACGTATAAGATCCTTTATACAACGGATAACTCGCAGAAGAATTCTGACAGAATAATGCAGGATACAGGAGGTATTGTTTTTCTTTCTTTTGTTCTATTGTTATATCTATTGTTTAATTGTTAAACTTGATCTATTTTTCTTTGTTAAGATCTATTGTTTGTTTATTCTGTTGGTTTAATGTTACATCTATGGTTTAGTTCTATATTGCTTATAAATTTTTATTGATAAAAATTCTCAACTTCTCATTCATGTGTTGTGTTCTATTGTTTTGCTCAGTGTTCTATTGTTTTATCTATTGTTTTATTGTTAAAATTGGTCTAAAGTTCTACTGTTATGTCTATTGTTTTATTGTTAAAGAATGCTAAACTGCATATGTGCTTTGTTCTATTGTTATATTTATTCTTCTATTGTTCTATTGTCAATAATACTATTGTTGCCTACATTGTAATGTCTGATTCATTTTATTCTTTTCAGGTTTGTTTTTCTATTATTAATGAAGTTATTTGTTGTTTGCATTGTTATTTGATCTAGTTAATTGTTCAAATAATTGTTCTATTTGTTTTTGCTATTGCTCCATTGTTTGTTAGCTCTTTGTTCTATTGTTATCATAATTGTTCTATTGTTACTGATAATATTGTATACATTGTTGCATGCTATTTATTGCCTGAATCGCTCTGTTCTCTTTACCTATTGTTCTATTCTTTTGATTATCATTGTTGCCTTTAGTGCTTTGTTCTAGTATTTTTAGTGTCATTGTTATCTTTTCCTTTCTTCGTCCTTTTGTCTTTTGTTCTATTGTTATTGAAACAATAATCCTATTGTTTTATTCTAGGTAATGTGATGTCATATAATTTGACTGGCCTTACAAGTAAAACAATGTACTACTTCCGAGTATTAGCAGTTAACCAGGCAGGAGCTGGCAAAGTTTCTGAAACAGTTGGCATCAAAACAGGTTTGTCCGGTTTCTGCATCACGTGATTAAAGCCATAATGTTTCCAGTCATTGCTAATCTCGGTCATTGCTTCTACATCTGAAATTTGCTGTTCAATAAACATTTTTAATCTTTAAATCGTTTCGGTTTCGCCACGTCCTTTAATATCACCACGCCTCATCAATTATTTTTTGCTTATAAAAACCAGAGAATATTTTTGACAACGAACATTTTAAAACTAGATTAAACGGTCAAACATTGCCTGTGACCATGTTGTAACGTGAAGCAAATCTCGATTTTTGATGAACAATGCCTGATCATTTGCTTAACCTTCCTGTCAGAGATTTGGGCCATGATTCTACGTTCGCTTAACCTTGTAATAGAATTCGGAAGGTGAGGGTCGTATAGGGGGGTCCTTGTTCCTCTGTTCCCTTAGAAAATTATAATTTGTTCCCTTGAGATTTGTGGAATTTTTAGAGTGTTCCCTGAAAAATATGTTCAAAATGTTCCCTTGTGCCCCTAACTTCATGCAAATGTTCCCTGTTCCCTGAGCCATTGTGGGGCTTCTTCCCATGTTCCCCAGAACCCCTATACGACCCTCGAAGGTAGAACCTTTTTATTCTGAAATTTTCCCTCTGCAACGACGTCTGAAATCGTACCTTCAATCTTAGACAAAATAGACCCGACCTTTTCTAGATTCCATAATGTCAGCGCGAAGCAACCCTCCACCTTCTCTCTTTTCCCACAAGTGTCTTTTTTAAGCGAGCTAGTGCCTATCTTGTCACGCATGCTTGTCGCTGCACATATCAACGCTAAAACAACAATGCTGTGTCTTTTTTTAAGGAAACACTGCCTGTGTTGTCACCAATCATTCTCGTAAGGGACCGGTCATAAAGTATGTGTAATGCAGGGGTGGAGGATTTTCAAAATTTTCGGCATTATATTTTGTACCCCATTAGTTATTTCTGATTCGTGTTTCATACCCCATAAAAAAACCTAAAAATTATTTCATACCCCATCATCAATAGTTGTGAAGTTGTATAGTTTAGTAGACGATTTGAACTAGCTAACTCATTTTAAGGCCCATTTTTAATAAAACATGTCCTTCATATATTACATAATGTTGAAGTTGCACAATCAAAACAAATTTGCAAACTATTTTGAAATGAAAGAAAAAGAAGGAGAGCAGAAGAAAAAGAAATCAGTTCTGAATCTGATTCCAGTGACGTTTGTGACTTAAATGATTTAGAACTTTATTTTTTACATAAAATCTCACTTTGTTAAATCTGAATAAAGCATTGTTAATTTTATTTCGTACCCCATTTTTAAGTCAAATTTTGTTTTCGTACCCCATTAAAAAGGTAAATTTTTATTACAAACCCCCTCCAAATATCCTCCGCCCCTGCATTACACAAACTTTATGACCGGTCTCTAACAACATTGATCAAAGGGGAAGGGGGAAGACGATTTCCAGCAAAACTCCATTATCTTTGCCCCATGATTGTAGGGTGTTGATCGTGTTTGTCATCTTTGTCTGAAATGATTTTGTAAGCCAATAATTTGATTCTTCTTTTTCTTCTTTTTCTCTAGGTGGTGGAGCGGCAGGTGAGAATGAAACTTAATATTGTGAAATTTTTCATATTAGGCCAAATAGGTATAGACGCTTCTCTAAAGGTGGCCGCTGTTTCGGTCCTGTTTTTTTTAGGATGTTTGAAGGGGATTCTGGGAAACATTTTCCTTAATTACGCTGCAGCCGAGTGAGCACAAACATGTTCCTGTCAGCGAAGAAATTATTCCCTGAATTCCCTTCGAAAACCCTTGTACAAAGCAAAGAACTGGCTCATCGTCCTCTTGTTACATGAGCTTAGCTGCATGCATTTGGTCCCTTTAGGCCTGGTACCAACCTTACACGAATCTTGGTATGGGTAGAGATTTTGTTTCAGCAAGGACAGTCCCTCTTTTGAGCTTTTTTCCGTCATTTGTTGCCACTATAAAATGACAAAAAGCGGTACAATTTTTGCAAATACTTAAAAGCTCTTTTGCCTAACATTCCTCAAAGCATAAACGTCAGAAACAGGTCGAAACAATTGACTAATGCGAAATATAAATTTTTTAATTGTGTAATCTTTTTTCCTTAGGAGTTGCAGTTCCTGGTGGACAAATTCCAGTCAGTGGAGCTGCTGGTGAGTTACCTCCTGAAATTAAGAATATTCACTGTGAATTTAGATTGCTTTTTGTCAAACCTCCAGGGGGAAGTGGCATGATCATTGTTAATGTTTCTCCTTGAAAACATGCTATTTGACTGTCTTTTTGTTGTTTAAGAATATTACTGCGGAAATTTTATTGCTGTATGAGTAATAGGGGGATCAATATTTTGATGTCCTTCTTTTTCTTTGAGATTTCCCCCTGAATTTGGTCGTTTTCAGGTCATCTTTTTATTGCATGAATGATAATTAACCGGGGGTAACTATTTGTTTTTTAGCACATTCTCCAGATGATCTCGACAGCAAGCTTTGGTGGATTATTTTGGTCATTGTTCTCCTTCTGTTGCTGCTCATTTTGTTGTTGTTGCTGATCTACTGTTGTTGTTGTCGAAAGAAAGGACATGACTGCTGCCCATGCTGCTTTGCATGCTTTGACAAATATTGTCTTCCGTGTTTCATCTTCTGTTGTCCCTGTTGCTGTAAAGGCGAAGAAAAGAGGTATGGTTCAAAGTTATTCTCTTGTGCTGCATCGTGCTACCATGTTGAATCAGCCTCGTTAATCAGCTGCCTCTTTTTCAGTATTCATTTGATTAGTTGCAATTATTGCGTGGCATTGCACTGCCATGTTGAATCAGCCTCTTTATGCAGCTGCCTCTTTTTCAGATTACATGAAAAGAATGCTTACGTAGCTGCCCCTGGTGGAACTGTCAATGGATTTGGCAGTATGAAGAAAGAAAGTCAGAAAGGACTATGGCTTGGTGGCGGAGGAGCAGCTGCTAAGGTGGAGGAAGCTGAGTTAAAACCATTGAGAGCTAATGAATTTGAAGCTGCTGTACCACCCCCTGTACCATTGTCGCCAGGAAGGTGAGTAGACAATGCATTATATTGCTTTTTTTGTGCCTGCTGTTCAAGGTTGGTGCGTGGTGTCAAGTCGGTTTACAATATGCATTGGCGGGCTCCCATGCTAGTCTCTATTACTAAAATATTTTATCACATTGATTTATATTTATTTATTGAAAGCTTTTCATTCATTCACTCTAGACTGCTAGAAAGCTGCAGACAATCTGTAGGACCAAATCGTTTTGTATTCTTATGGCATCACAGGAAGGGGTTGTCAAATTCAGTTCACAATTAGCATTGCTGGGTCCCCATGCTAGTCTCTAATACTAAAATATTTATGCCATTGATTTAGTTATTAATAGTTTGCGGTACATTCACTCTAGACTCAATGCAGAAAGCTGTAGCATCAAATACTTTTTTATGCATACGGTTCAAGGACAGGGGCTGTCAGATTCAGTTCACCATTAGCATTGGTGGGCTCCTGTGCTAGTCTCTAATACTAAAATATTTTAGGATATTGATTTTATTTGTTAATAGTGTTAACATTTATTCACCCTGGTCTCAAGGCAGAAAGCTGCGTTCGATCTGTAGCATCAAATACTTTTGTATGCCTATAGCTTAATGGCAAGGGTTGTCAGATTCGGTTCACAATGTGCATTGGTGGGTCCCCATGCTAGTCTCTATTACTAAATTTATGCCGTTTATTTTCAATTTGTTTTTCTTTTTCTCCAGACTCAATGCAGAAAGTTACAGTAGATCTGCAGCCTCGAATGGTTCTTTGAACAGCAGTCGAAGTGGTGGAGGTAAGTCAATCAGGCTGATTTGGCCATTGAGCAACCTATTTATTTAAAGAGAATATGTCACTATATGTGTCAGAGCTGCCATCCCGGGGGAAGCTATTTTCATGTCAGATTCCCTCGGCCAGAAAATTTTCCTGACATGCTGGGGGATGGGGATGCTATATTTATGTCAGGTTACCCGGCCAGAATGTCTTCCTTTTTTTTAAATGGATGTCTTATCTATATGTGTCAGAGCTGTCATTCTAGGGGGATGTATATTCATGCCAGGTTACCCGGTCAGAATGTCTTCCTTTTTTGAAATGGATGTCTTATCTGTATGTGTCAGAGCTGTCATTCTAGGGGTATGTATATTAATGCCAGTTTGCCCCCGTCACTAGAATAATAATTATATTGAAATGAATATCTTCTCTGCAGGCATAAGAGTTGCAGTTCCGGGGGATGCTACCTTCATTTCGTACAAGACAAGTCTGAATGATTACTGTCAAAAGACTGGGTGGCTACATCCTCATTACAACACCAATCAAGAAGAAGGCGGATTTGCTAGTACTGTTGTATGCGGAGGACATCAGTATAGCTGTGGAGGAGATCTAGGTGTATCAAAGCAGGAAGCTGAACAAAGAGCTGCCTTTATGGCATTGCAAGGCATCGGTGTGATTCCTGGAAGTGCAAAGTTTGGCATTGATGGTAATGTTTTTTAAAGCATAATGTTTCGATAATGCTTACTCTCTATGATTAATTTAGTAACTGCACATTAAGTTGCTTCCGGAGAGGTAACGCTGTAAAGTTTGCTTCAAATTCACGTCGATTGGAGGTTAAGTAATAGAAATTCTGATCAAAGTACCCGCTTATCTGGACACCAAATAAAATATTCTCCTTTTTATGAGTTATTTGCATCTTTTTTCCTAAGCTTTTGCAGATATTTCCATCGTGTCATTAGGCAACACGTTTAACGGGGGCTAACACCCAGGGAGAGTTAAAGTTATAACCTAGGGAAACTACAGTTGCTTCAGGAGAGGTAGCGCTGTAAAGTTTGCTTCAAATTCACTTTGATTAGGGTTTAAGTAATAGAAATTCTGATCAAAGGAGACACCAAATAAAATATTTTCCTTTTTGTGAGTTATTTGCATCTTGTTTCCTAAGCCTCTGCAGATATTTTCAAAATTTTTTGTAACAGGTCCCCTTTCTCTTTTTTCCTCCATTATTTGTGAATTCAGAGCCAAATTTGCTGCACTACCGCTCCTAAAGCGACCACAGTCAAATGCAGAGAGGATTCCCTTACTCGAAATGTCCGCCATCTTCCAGAAAAATGTCGCGCCGACCCATACCTCTTTCAGAAATTCTATTGTCCAATTGAGAAGATGAGAATTACCTTTCTGCACAAAACATCCATTTGCTGTTTTGTTGACTCTTTAGAATAAATATGTACATTGTTTATTTGTTGTTTACTTTCTATGAAGTTTCGCTTACAGTGTGCATTTTATTTACAGCAAGCATAAGTGTACCAAGTCCTGGTGAACAGTCATTTATTTCCTACAAATGCAGCTTACATGACTTCTGTCAGCAGTGTAATATTCTGCCACCAAGGTTCACAACATCAGTCAAAAGTCAAGGTTATAGTTCACAGGTGAGCTGATCTATGACCTCTAATTTCATTTGCTTAAACTTGTTTAAATAAGTAAACTTGTCAATTTGACATTGCTAGTGGGGACTTCAGGGGCGGAGCAACAAAAAATTTTTAGGGGGGCACAGAGTTTTGCCGACAGAAATTTGCCGGAAATTTGCCGACAGAAGGGCGTGGCTTTTGCAGCCACGCCCATTTTTTCATTGTGCTTTTTCCGATAATCAACATGAATTCCATTTAAAAAAACAAGACTCTAACTCTTTCTTGCCGAACAAGAGAAATCCAAAATCTCCAGACCGATATCATCATTTGCCGAAAAAACCTTCTTTGTGCCGACGTTTGCAACATTGGGGGGGGGGGTACTGCGCCCCCCTGTACCCCCCTTTGGCGACGCCCCTGGGGGACTTGTTTTTCTAATACACTCAACTGCAGGGATGTAATAACTATTTATTTATTGACCGTATCTCTGTTTTTGGACCTTTGAACCTGTTACTTTGACCTTGTTACTTTGACCTTGCTACTTTGACCTTTCTACTCTGACCTTCAGTTTATGATGGGTGTTATTGATGTGATGGTTTTGGACCTATTAGAATCCTGGTTTCAAATGCTAGATCTTCAACCCTTTTGGTTTGGAAAAATAATCTATAGTCCAAAGTTTTAGGGGTAAATCCTCATGCAGTCTATCTGTGCTGATGAGCCCTACTTTAAGGCAAGACCAGCCTGTTGCCAACTGGTTGAAATTTCAGCAGTGGTTTTCTCGTAGGTTTTCTCGTACTTCTTACCTTGAACTTTTCACTTTGACCTGTAACCTCTACTACCTAATCAGTTTGATCTTATCACCAGACCTTTGACATTGACACTTTTACCTTGTCACTTTGACATTGCAACTTTGGCTCTCTTTCTTTAACCTTTATTGCTGCCTTGATTTAGGTAAACGTTGGAAGTCATACCTTCAATACAGAAAACACGGCACTCAGCAGTCAAGATGCAGAACAAAAAGTGGCATTCACGGCATTGCATGGATTGTCCATGATGGAATCTGGTGCACAATATAACCCCCCAGGTATTTGCCACATTTCATTTATTTTGCATAACATAGTGTAAAGCTCTCTGCATATAAGAAACCAGGTCATTTATCCATACATATTTTCTAGGTCATTATTTTAAAACAATAAGCCATTGTTTTATTCATTGATTGAAACAATAGTCTAGTGTTTGTCTTTTGTTTTCTACAAGGGATATCAGTTGTCTATTTGTGGTGACTTTCTGTAGTAAACTATAACACATATTTCGTCCCTGAAAGATCAAGATATTGTGCCATTAGACAACACGTTAAACGGGGGTTAACACCCAAGGGAGTTAAAGTTATAACCTAGGGAAACTGGTTGACCACCCTACCCAATGAATCCTTGTATGAAGCCAATATAGGGCTCTTTTGTTTCTCTGATGCATTTCATTAGACAACACGTTTAACGAGGGTTAGAGTCAGGAGGGAATTAAGGTAATCTCATTTCAAAAGTATTGAGCCAAGGTGCACAGGTGCACTGTCTTCCTCTTCTTCTTTAGCTCAGAGCCCAGTTGTTCAGCCGTTAGATTCCCTCTCCTCAAGATGATGCGCCATGGTCAAAGTCCTTAGCTAGATCTTTGAAAATCAAACAGAGTTCCCTTTTTACATCTTAAACGTTATAATTCTTAGGACACTTCCTTTCCTTCAGCTTGCTTCACTGTGGCTGGTCCTGGCGACACAAACTTCATCTCATTCAAGAGTAGCCTGCACGACTTTTGTCAGCGGTATAAACTTCCTCCTCCGCAATATATCACAACGCAAATGCCACAGGGGTACTCAGCAAAGCTTAAATTTGGTGGCCTCTTTTTCCAGAGCAGTGATTACTTCACAACGAGGCTTGAATCCGAGCAGCATGCTGCATTTGAAGCCTTACAGGGCCTAGGTAAGTTTTGATGGAAAATGCTTTTGAATTGATAGTAAGCTATGACATATATTTCGTCCCTTTAAGAACCAGATATTGTGCGGTTAGACTAAACGTTTAACGGCGGTTAATGCCCGGGTTTATATCTAGTAAAACAACGTGTACTAAATGGATACGTTTCATGGATTATATGGTTGCTTCAACATTAAATTGAATCGAATTTCATTGAATTGAGTTGAATTGAATTCAACAGGCCTACTGGAATCTGGTGTTCGATTTGGTTCCGGTGACACAGACAGGGCTTCATCACGTGCCGGAAGTCAACTTTCGCTGTCAAGTACTGGTATTGGTGAATCAAGAAATGTTGGTTCAAGAAGTCATTCACGGCATGGTAAGCTTATTACGTACACGTCATGTAATTTTGCGTTTTGGCATAAATTTACATAATAATGCATGCATTATTTTGACATGAAGTCATTCACATGGTTATTGTTACATTGATTGCTTGCATACATTTGCATATTCTGAAGACGTCTGTTTATGTCCACATGTTAATGCATAAATTTGTATAACTCTGCATACATTCACATACCTTTTCATAGCTTTGCATAATGCTGTGTGTTAACTTATGAGTTTATTCACATTAGGTTTTTTGCATTGATTGAGCGAATACATATGTTCATTTTATTGAAGATGTGTGTATTTCTTATCATGTTTTGCATTAATTTAGATACTATGCATATATTTTCATACATATGCATAAATTTACATGTTTCATATATTTCAGGTTCAGCTTCTCAACTCAGTTACGGTTCATCATCTCAAACTGCGGAGTCCTCAGCGCTATACAGATCCGAGGTCAATACGCAGGCGCAATCCGAGTATACTAATGGCTACAGCAGTGGAGGAGACGGAGGCGGAAGAGCAGTTTACATCACCAAGACAACGATACCACGTGTCGAACGATCGAATTCATATGGAAATACAGAGCGAAATTTCGAGAAAACGATCGAAAATCGATTCGGCAATGGCGTCAGTTATTCTGTTACTTATCAACATTCGACAGTTCGTAACTTTTCGACGTTACCCCGAAAGCAACCAACGTCGCACGCTACATCATCATCCAGTTATTCTCAGGTTAGTGGTTTGAATTGATTATTGCTACTTTTTTTCTAAATTGGCCCTAAAAAACCCAAACCCCATAACCCTAGCTGCCCTACCATAACCCTAGCCTTATCCATAATCCGAAAACCCTAGCCCTAACCTTAATCCTAAGCCTAATCGCTCTCATAAACCCAAACTCGGCTGCGTTTCTTTGCAGCCTTGTGAAGGATGTCCGCTAAACTGCATTCTAGCCAATCGCGCTTAGAATATTGCTCGTTGCAGTTCTGATGAATTATCGTGATAATGATGTTGTTTTCATTCATTTCAGTATGCAAGCGGCTCGAACAGACTCGTGACAAGTCGACGGGCTTACAGTAGCAGCTCCCAGGCTGTCAACGATGACCAAACTGCCAGAGATTTCTCAGAAACTAAATCCGCAAGTCATCCTGTAAGTCTTTGTTTTACTTATATCTGATTCTTACTTATTTGCACCCTGGTCTTCCTCATAAAACTTTTCCAAGAGGTCTGGTTCGTCGTCACATTTTTCTGGAAGATGGCGAATATCTTGAATAAGGGGATCCTTTCTGCTTACAACAACTGAGATCATTGTCGCTTTAATAGAGGTTGTGCAGCAAATTTTCTTCATATTCACAAACAATGAAAGGCAAAAATGGAAAAGGACTCTTCGACATTAAATTTTGACAATATCTAACATAATGGCTCTTTAAGCAGATAAGCTTGGAATCAAATCCTTCCTTTCATTTTTACTGCAATAAAACGTGAATTTGAAAGAAAATTTGCTATATTACCTTGGCACGCGTTGAACACTTAAAAATAAAACTTTTAAAAATAAGAAACTTAACTGAACCATCTTCCAGAAATGTTGCACCGACCCAGACCTTTTTGAGAGGTACGTAGCGAGATGTTACTATTCCCCCTAGTCACTTCTTATCCCCACTGATTTTCATTCAACCTTTCCCCCATTTTCTCCCTCTCCCCTCTAATTCTCACTTTTACATCCCTGTGATTCCATTTTAATTGTTGTGATACTGTACAGTATGCCCGAAAATGTTTCCGCTGTTTATCGCAATTTTGTCGTGATACTGATTGTGGCATAATTTGTAAATTTATAACAATTATGATGAATTATAATAATTTATGTAACTTTGATGATTTTTAGGCCCTCACAGAGCTAGAACGAGAAATGGCTGGATTAGAAGGCCTAATCAAAGACCTGAATGGCATTACTGCGTCACAACAGGGCATCCAGAAGTAAAACTCACAACACCAGATAAGATATTTATGAATCAATTTTAGAGATTATTAGTATCATTATTATTTATGTCCAATTTTCGGAAATTTTGCACAAATCAGCTTTATAATTTTTAGCGAATTTTTAAAAACATTTCTGGACGTTCATTGTTAGGAAAGTAGGTAAAAATTTTGTAATGTAAAAGAAGGGTCATGCGCAGCGGCGGTCGATACATTTTGGAGGAGCTTATGAGAAGCCTTTGGCGTCAGTACACGCTTCCATTGATCACTGTCATGCTAAAGTATCTTCATGTCAATTCGTACTAATGAGCATCATCATTTCATGTCATTTTCATTGGCATCTTCATTTCATACTGTATTCGCTAGCATCTTTATTTCATACTGTATTCATTAGCATCTTCATTCCATACCATATTCATTAGTATCTTCATTTCATACCATATTTACTTGCATCTTCATTTCATGCCATATTCATTGCCATCTTCATTTCATACCGTATTCATTGGCATCTTCATTTCATGCCATATTCATTGCCATCTTCATTTCCTACTGTATTCATTAGCATCTTCATTTCATTCCGTATTCGTTAGCATCTTTATTTCATACTGTATTCTTTAGCATCTTTATTTCATACTGTATTCATTAGCATCTTTATTTCATACTGTATTCATTAGCATCTTCATTCCATACCATATTCATAAGTATCTTCATTTCATACCATATTTACTTGCATCTTCATTTCGTACCATATTTATTGGCTTCTTCATTTCCAATGGTATTCTTTTGCATTTTCATTTCATGCTGTATTCATCAGCATCATCTTTTCATACCATATTTGTTGGCATTTTCATTTCATACTGTATTCATTAGCATCTTTATTTCATACTGTATTCATTAGCATCTTCATTCCATACCATATTCATAAGTATCTTCATTTCATACCATATTTACTTGCATCTTCATTTCGTACCATATTTACTTGCATCTTCATTTCGTACCATATTTATTGGCTTCTTCATTTCCAATGGTATTCTTTTGCATTTTCATTTCATGCTGTATTCATCAGCATCATCTTTTCATACCATATTTGTTGGCATTTTCATTTCATACTGTATTCATTAGCATCTTCATTTCATACTTTACTCATTAGCTCCTTTATTTTATACCGTATTCCGAACCATATCGAAGTGGGTCTCCATTTCATACTGTACACTGAATATGGTGTCGTGTGAACCGCTCTCATCCTTCCTGCCACCCCCTCCCGTCTTATTGGCTCCAGCGAGACAGTATCTCTCCGTTTCCTACCCCCCGGTATCTGTAAGAACTTTAGGTATTTGTTGAGTTTTAGTACTCTGTCACGGGTGTACTGTTGTCCCGTCAGTGTTTATAACATGTATAAATTAGTTGTTTTTGTATATACTGTAGCACGTAGAGTTTGTACCATTTTGTAGTTGTTTTTCTTTTGTCGCATAGAATTGTGTTTCTTTTTGCACTGTTGTCTGTATTGCACCATCTTGTTTCGTCATTGTGATGTCATAAAATGTCATTATGACATCATCATTTTATTTATCATTCACAAGTACGTTAAACAGTAATGTGAAATACACTATGTCTTTTGAAAACTAGGGCTGCCTGTTCCTCATAGTTGCTGAGCTCAATCTTTGTCCTCTGAACTCTGACCTGACCTGATCAAAAGTCAACGGTCAATAGATGGGCTCATACACCCAGATGTTGTAGATCCAAACTAATACCCTAGAAATTACCTGACAAAGTTCTGATTTAAAGACTATTTCGAAAGTTCAAAAACGTAGTTCAATATTCCCAGGTCAAAAGTTCATAGTTTGTAGGCTACCTTTGTAAGAAAGGGCATTCCTAATTGATTTTTCCTACTATTATGACGTCACTTCCTGTATAATCGTTTTACAGTAGAGTATTCAAGTCTATTTAATTGTAAGTCTTAAAAGGTCCATGATATCCACATTTCATAACATTTGAGTTTTTAATGTCTTTATGTATGTTATGTGCAGAAGTATACAGCGTTCAAGTCACTTAAAACAAATCCTGTTTCTGTTCTCTAAATACCATCCGAGGGAAACGTTTTAATGCATGCATGCGTGGAACGTCTCAAAGATCGCGACGCAATTTCCAAAATGGGACAAAAATATTTCAGCGGTCGCCTACTTGAAATAGGTGCCTGCATAGATTCCTAAATTCTTTTGCAGCTGAAGTGGAGATTATTGTTGTTGATGCTCTTGTGTTGATCAACCGGACGATTGCTTACGGAAAGATGGCCGCCGCTTTTTCACGCTATGATTGCTGGGTAAAGGCCCCTTAGCAACGCATAGCAACCAACATTAACGGAACCAATTGAAAGCTTAAGGCCTAACAGTTTTATGTCAACATGTTTGAAAAATGCTATTTCAACCTGTCTAAACGATGAAATGATGCCGAAAAAATAGTGACGTCACTTAAAATAATGTTATTGCTTTAGCAGCCAATCAAATTTCATGTTAACTACAATCCTGGTCAGAATTAAGTGATACAATTTGCTGGTGGCACCCCCCCTCCCCCATATCGGTGGGGGAGAGGGAGGCAGTCGGCTGGTACGGCTTCATCACTGTTGTCTCAATAATTTTGGCCATGATTGTAGGTCGATATCAGGGTCGAAAAAGAACGGCAAAGTTATACATAGCATTTTATTTAAAATTGGGACGATCATGGTATGGTCTCAGAGCCCGGGGGGTACTTCATACAATTTGGGTGCGGGTATGTGGCACCCATATCGGTGGGTTTTCTCCCTGAAGTTCTCTAAACATGGGTATGAGTAAAGCCAAAACTCCATAAAAACAGGTGGGAAATTGAAGAACACACGAAAATATAACTTTCCATCCATACACACTTTTTTTTTTATAAGAATACAGTCTATAAGAATATTCAGGCTCAAAATTGCTGAAATTTAAGAATTATTTAAGAATAATCTGAGGCTCAAGCTTGACGAGGATCATTTTTATTTCTCTGCGTTTTTTACACTGCACAATAAGTGTGATTGTCAGGCAACTGTATTTGTTTTGAAATGCATACATCCTGGCTGACTCTTTGATACAATAACTCTTTTTATTAATAAAATAACAAATGACAAAGATTTGACTTATTTCTCTTGATCTTCAGGCCAATTTACAACATTGATGATTAAGAATAATTTAAGAATATTTTCAGGCTCAAAATCGAATAAGCTTAAGAATAATCGAGGCTCGGCAAAAAATAAGGTATTCTTATAAAAAAAAAAGTGTGTAAGTCATGTACCCCCTTTCCACCCATTAGTCAGGTCTCAGAGGAACCAGCCGCCAATCGTTCTGCTCTGCAAAGGAGACATGGAAAATCTCCTCGAATTTACGGAAACCAAAAGCAACAGATTTGAAGCTAGATTTGAAGCTAGTATGAACACACCCAGCTTGTCTAAAATCTATTTCTGTATGTGATTTCTATCCAGCCACATGATATTATTTTCGTTTCGGCTAATTCTCAAATAAAAAAATCCAGACATTATTGACTTTTCTTAAACCGACAGGTGTTCAGCTTCAAACGGTTTCGTCTGATTCATTGCATCTTAGCCGTTCTACTGTCATCCCCCCTGGATGGACATTTTGATTCGTTTGAAGCTACAGGGCGTAAGACTTTTCCAGGAAGTCTCCTCTTCAGCTCATGTCAATGACGTATTCGTTGTTTTCCCGCCTAAATTTAGTTTTGCGAAGCCAATATGCCGTCACACTTTTGTGATGCAAATTTTTTGGATTAGGCCAGGGGCTGCTTTTGGCCGCCATTTTCAGTGGACCTGTGCGATACTTGTGCTCCTTAAGTGTACATATTTGGTCATTTAACTGTTTCCTTTGTGTTGATTGGTTCGCAAAACACAATGTATATCAAGCCGGATTATTCTGATTGGTTGTTTGTGATCCATATATGGAATTGTATTCTTTATAGATTATGGTTCGTTTTCGATCTGTTTTTGACGTTTCATGCTCCGATGGACTCATTACAAAAGTCGTAGATTCGCTCCCAGCCCTCTACACCCACTAATAAACTTGCTTTACTAGTCCCTTAGACTCACTACATAAGCCCCACTACTTTGCTCAATGTTGTTGCTGTTGTTGTTGTTTAAATCGCTCTGTTGTAGTGACAAATCAAAATTAAGGGAGCGTAAACTAGAGACTGGTGTCTTGAGTCTGCTAGTCCCTAACTTTCGCTCACATTGAATTGAATTGAATAGCTTGAGTGCACCACTTACAACAGCAACAACTATATAAAGTTAACAGTTTTGGCCGACCTCATCCCCAGGCCCCAAACCGAATTTCCTCGAATCTCAACCGTCGAATATGGACAGCGGAGTTTCAAGTATTAACTATTCACCCGAGGTTGAGTTTTTGCTTGAGTTAGATAAAGGCGAAGAAAGCGGTAATCGTGTAAACAGACTAAATGTCAAGCTTTTCAAACATTTCCACGACTCAGAACGACTTTTCATTTTTTTGCGATTACAAATTGTTAAAACCAAAAAAACAGAATTGTAGTTCTCTTCAAAAAGCTGTTCCCTTAAAAGTTCAGGCTATTAATAATTAAAACACTAATTCTATAACTTTATGGATTTTATTTTACTATTATTGAATAAGAATTACTCTGTTTTGTCTATTTTCGTAATCAGAGTTGATGAAAAAGGAATTCAAAACCTCGCCGAGAAAAACTGTTTTGGAAACGATAAACCATTTAAGCTTTTCGCCTCAGTTCGCCTCGTTTCTTTTCTATTCCAAATTCAATCATTGTCTTGTCTTGTCTTTTTTGGAGGTTCCGTTCTATTGGCGAAACATTTGAGTGGAGATAAATAGCTTGCCACTAAGCTGGTTTCAAAGTTTTAGTTCTAATCGTTAGCCGTTTCGAAAATCTCTAGTTTGCTGTTTCCAAGCAACCGTTAACTGATGTGTGAAACATGAACAGTTTTAAAAACTTTTTCTGTTTGCATCTCAAACCTTTGAGCAAAGCGTAACCGCAGTCATACACTTTGATAAGATATAAGCATTAGTAGACAGTTGTGTGAAACATAAACAGGCTTGTCTCAACTTTATCTGTTTGCATTTCACACCTTTGAGTAAAACGTTGCCATTCATATACTTT
Source organism: Chrysaora quinquecirrha (assembly GCA_014526335.1). Lineage (NCBI taxonomy): Eukaryota > Metazoa > Cnidaria > Scyphozoa > Semaeostomeae > Pelagiidae > Chrysaora > Chrysaora quinquecirrha. The sequence continues at coordinate 784,827 of JACTAT010000035.1, forward strand.
GATAGATAGGATATAAGCAATTGTTTAGAGATGTGTGAAACATAAACAGGCTTGGAGAGGGTGACAGGATTGTGGTACCATGGTACCAGAGGGTTGGTACCTGTTACCAAATTCTGAAAAAAGGGTGGAACCTGGTACCAACAGCACTGAAAAAGGATGAAACCTGGTACCTCTATCAATTTATATGTATTAGCATTTCATCCAATACAGTGCTTAACTCCGACCAAAATTGGGATTAAGTGGTACCAATACCTGCGATTTGGGTGGAACGTGGTACCAAAATATAGACATTGGTTCACGAAAATAGATTCGCCAGCATTAGGATCCAAGGGAGGAGGGTACACGACTTGTACGCTTTTTTCATAAAGAACAACTTAATGAACGAGGAAGAGAAACCTGCACGTAGAGGACCCAAAAATTTAATGAACTTATACTACTAAAAGATAACACTAAGGAACTTTTCAATGTTGAGTATTTTTACCACTGCAAACAATCAAGAATTAGAAAGCCCGTTCCATTCATTTGCAGTCGAAAATCACATAAATTGTACTTTGCGCATGTATCAAATGTTTCCTTGAGTAGTCTCGAGCTTTGCTTGCATGCAAAGGCCTTTAGCCTGGTTCTTTATGACAAAAAGCGTGTATGGATGGACGGGTTTTGTGCCAGTGAGATAATGTACACACAGGCCTTATAATATGGGTAATATTGTGTGGAATATGAGAGAAATGAGGCTTTAAATGCGTTACGTTATTATTACTTGCAATTGCCTACGAACATCTTTGACGCTATGCGGACACAAATAGGGTGAACTATATATTTAGCTTCCTTTAATTTTTCCACCAACTTATATGGTGCTTTTTTGCCCATGTTAAGATAACTTCAGGGCTAAAAACCCACCTATAAGGGTATATGCATAGTTATACTCTATGCACATACTTTTACCAAAGTTATAAGCACCCCTCCCCCTATTAGGATTGTTCTACCCTGGGTACTATATGACCTATATAGATTCGTAGCCGCTTGGCGGCAGAGAACAAGAGAGTTGGGAATGAGATCAAGATAGATAGAATTCATTTTCCCAATAAAAAACCTCCCCCTTTGGTCGGTCGTTTTCTTGATAGCGAAAGTCTTTTTGCCCCTCTAGAGCTCTTTTATGTAGCGCCTTCCCAAACTTTGTACCACAGGGGCAGACACAGAGAGCAGCGGGGTTGTGAAGCCATCTGCGAGGCCCATAAGCGTATTCGTGATTTGGGACGTTTCCAGGAAAAACCAAAGATATTCGAGACATCTCCGAAAACCATAAAAAGATATATGGGAAATGGGGGGGGGGGGTATTTTCTGGCGTTCTGGAATGCATACAACGAAGAGATACGTTTGGTAAAGTTGTCTTTGATCTGGGGTATTAGAATCCCCCTTGTGGGGCCTTATTTTTAAGAAAATTGTACCTTTGGAAATTTTCAAATAGATTATCGTGTTCTTATACAGGGAGGGAACAGTTTCGAGGAACTATTTTGAAGGTAACCCCTACCTATAGTGGATGTAGTATTAATGTTCCTCAGATAATCTAGCAAGGAACTGACAACGAGGGCCCAATTTCGAAATTACAACCTTTTTTGGCTTGACGCCCACAGGCGACTATTTGTACCAGATACGCCTTGGGAAGACAAGACTCTACTACTCAGTTACCTTGGTTTCTCATCCATTTCATTTTGCAAGTCAGCAAATTATCTTTGGAGTTGGTGCGGAAATATATGCGTTTAGAGGTGTATAAATACGGTAGTTCCCTCGTTTGGTGATTGAGTCAAGCTTAGCAAATTACAGCAGATTGCCTTGTCTGTATGGACTCGTCCATGGACTAGACGTTTAGTCAGTCCGTCAGGGTCTTGATTGAAGTTTACAGTATTGAAGGTCATTTAGGGGTTCCACAGGGAACGAACAATCACCCAATCAAATAACAATGGAACATCGGAACATTGGAACATTGGAACATTGGAACATGCGAAATGTATCCATGGAACAAGAGCACTTGGCCAAAGTGAAAGGGAACAAGGGAACATAGGGAAAAAGGGACCATGTAAAATCCTCCCTAGCAACTTGCTTGAGCATCAATCTGACAAATATAATCCTACAAAACGCCAAGGAAGAAGGAGATTTTATCAACAGGGGGTCGTGTAACCCCCCTAAACCGAGCCCTAAAGGACCATCAGTATCTGGAAACGGGTCTTATGGGTCTAATCACTTATTATTAAACGCCTTTTTTTTATAAGGAACCTACCTCAAAAGGCCTAGTTCTTAAAGTTCCTTATTTTTGGGCCTCTTTTGAGGCAATTGTAGTTCCAAAAGTTCTTTAATAGTTCCTTAACTGCACATACAGTGGGCTTAAAAGAGAGACACTTGCATGTGACCAAAGCTCGAGACTACTCAACGAAACATTTGATACATGTGTAACGTACAATTTATGTTTTTTTTACTGCGAATGAATGGAACCGGCTTTTTCTACGGAAAACTGCGTAAATTGTCTTTTACAACATGTTTTGTAAACGTACTATTTTTTCAAATTTTATTTAACTGTTCACTACCTGGAAGCGTCGCACCATGTTGATACACTTTTCAGACACTGTCTAAAGTTTCACATGTTTTGAAAGTTTTGTGGCAAAAAATAAGTCGTTGCGTAGTAAATCAGAGAAATGAATTGCTACAATATCACATGATATCTCAAAATTTCCCCCATAAACCGTTTTAGCTTGCCTAATTTCAACAACATGTAGAACAACAACAAACGATCGGTTATCCCTGAGAGATGAAAGCAACAGACAATACAAGACGAGACATGCTGTCTAGACATCACGTGATAAAATCCCACCAATCAAATTGCGTCTGTTTGGTATTGATTACTTGACATGAAATGCCTTTGTTCACCTTAGAGCGCGGCCAAAGAAACCCTGCCCCTTAGCCGCTGTTATTTTGCATAATCGGCAGCTTTTGATAAAATTTGAATTTCCTCAAATAAAATCCTATTAAAATTGTGAATTTTTCCTAACAACGAAATTGTTGGGTGATTTTAAAGCATTAGAGCTCCTTTATGTTAAGAATAGCTTGCCATTAAAAAGCTCAAAGGTGGGCTTGGTTTTGAGCTTTTAGCGCCCCATGCCCCCATCCACCCATCGTGCTACTAAATCCAAACCTTTTATTAAAACAAAGCTCTGAAGCAACCATAGTTTGTTATTAACCCAGACAGGAAACCCTCCCCATGACTTTTGTTTTAAACCTTTCTATTTTCTCATTTTCCCTAAGGCTGGACCGGGCTGAACCCAATAGCTGCTCTTTCAGTTTTAATCTAATTTTTTTATATCAGGAAAAATTATTTGTCTATGGGGAAGATTATACCAATAAAAAAAACCGACATAGTTTTTGAATTTTTACTGAATGTGTTGGTATTTTATAGGATAAAAAGAATCTTTTGTTTGGGGCATTTTATAAGAAACTATACACTCTTCTTTTTATAAGAACACACTTAATAACAATGTCGTCGAGGCCCGATTTGCCAAAAAAATAAGAACAACGCACTCGAATGCAAGAACATTTCTAGCATCAGATGAAAAAATAAGTTTTTAGAAAATTTCACCCAATGATAACAAAACAGAACTATGAAACTACTAAATTGAAGCATTTAGAAGATATGCCAAATTGCTATTTATTTTCCAAAGAAGTGATTTAGTGTAGGAAATTAAATGTTGAAGTAAGAACAACATTAAGAACATCGAACCTCGGCAAAAATTATCTGCTTCACAATAAAAAAGAAGGTATACTTGATTAGATTACTATTTAGAGTTTCTTATTTAATCGTGAGCTTAGAGCAATAAAAAATCCTGCCTAAAAACAATTTTTAAAATGCAGTGCTTTTAATTAAATGTCTAACTGATTGGAACTTTGTTATAATAACTCTAATTTTCAAAGGCAACTAAAGTTCGCAATTTTTAATAATTATCTTGCCCCTGTGCTAAACCTGGAAAGCTACTGAAAGTTTCTTTGAAATGTATCCTCAGATAATCAAAATTAGTGTACTGAAATTGCTCGATTGAAGAATTTTTCACTATAGGAATCATTCTTAACTTTTCTCTAAAAAGAGTGCTAGGGAAGGGTAGTCTACATGTCTACATGTTGTACCTGCCGACCTGCCCATTTGTAAATGTCTAGACATAAAAATAAATTACTCTATTCTAGGAGAAACTGTATATAACAGAATTGGTATTTTAACGACTAAATGAAAAGTTTCTTGAGAAAAAGTTCTACAGTAATTGGTTTTCAAGTTTCCAAGAGTTTGCAAGCCTCTATTTCCAAAAATAAAAAAAAACGTGTAGAGGCTAAAGGGGCCGATAAGCCGAGGGCTTGGAGCCGCAAGTCAAAGCGATGTTAGAATAAAGCCAGTCAGTCTAGACGAGTTGATCCCAAGATGTGTTTGGAGAGTTTCTGGAAAGAAATTTAGTTGTCTTAAAATAACCGAAAATAAATGAGTGCCTTCCCGATGATTCCACCGTATGGATGTTTAGGAGAAAGTGGACTAATACATTGGCTAGAAAGGTGCAAAAGTTTGCCAAGCAGACACTACTCGAAAGCCAGATAAAGCATATCGAAAACTGGGCAAAACTTAGCGAGGCTTTCTCGCTTTATTTAGTTAAATTTTTAGACGATAAACAGTTAAAGACCTTGTTACAAAGCTTGGAAAACAAGGGAGGAATACATACGGATTGTGTAGTTCTTGAACAAGACGATTCTCTGAGAAAATTGACAGGCCTAACCCAGGCAAATGTCCTATTTTGCAAAGTGCTTCGCTGGCCTGATCTAACTTCGAGCACGACTCTTAAAAATCACGTAAATTGCAGAAATAATGCATCAACAATTTGTGGAAATCCCTATCATTACAGCAAAATCGTTATGCCAGGTAAAATTTTAATTATTATAGTTATTTTAATGATTTTCCGCGCAAGAAATAAAAGCTTTAGTGTCGTGTTTGTTCGGAAATCTCATGGCTTCTCGAAGCAGCTGTTTTTCCAGGCAATCTAAAATTTTGAAATTTGAGACTAAGTTTGACAGACTTTATTATTTAAATTTATCCAATTTAAGTTTAAATCAGTTTTTCAGATTTTGTTAAACTTGCCTTTTTTAGTTTTATAGTTCTTGTTGCTTTTAATTCGCAGACAAACCTTGTCTGGGTTTCTGCCTATTTGGATGAATTTTCCTGGATTTTTCTTCTCCTCAGATCAAGCTTAAGAAAGACATACAAAGTCCATTTTTAAAAACTGCAAAGCCTAACTTTTAGATTTATAAATTCCCAAATTTTTTGAGATCTTACGAATTAGGCAGAAAACCTTATGGGTGTGTAGTATAGACCTTTTTACCTGGAAAATTACAATTCAAAACCCAAACAACTTTCCTTGCGTAATTTATAATCAGAGTCTCAGGGAAAGAATCCAACCTATTTTCATCGTAAACCAAAGCAAAATTAATCATTTCCATCGTTTTTTATTCAAAAATAGAGTTGTTTCGTCTCGATAAGTCTAAAAAAATAAAATCTTAAAGCCCCATTGTCGAGAGGGTGTCTGATTCAAGTCTGGATAACCAAACTGCTAACTCCAAGCTTCTCGCCTGAAAACTAACGAAAAGCTGCGATCATGAAAAGAAGATGTTGCTATTTTTCATTCTAGTTTAAATTTCTACTAATTCATAAAATGATTCAATATTTTTGGTTTTTTGTAGAGAGGCAAATCTGCCAGGCGAGTTCTCCCACATCTTTCGAAAGTAGACAAGAGGAAGTACAAGATGTCTGTTCTGCAACCAGCGAAGGTACATTAACAATATCAATTTGTAACACGAAGTTCAAAATCTTAAGAATCGTGCTTTTATGATTTAAAACATGTGCTTTCTAGCGTGTTGTCTAGTTTTAAGTTAGACATGAATTCGTGCGCAATTTTCAGACAATTCCACCCGACCTTTCAGCTCAACCTGCGGAACGAAATTTTGTTGACAAAAGGCCCCGCAGCGGCGTTGTCTTTGAACTCGCCTTTCAGACGAAAACATTCAGATTTGCGCTCTACAACAGTGCTAGAATATAATTGATTGCTAGAGTAACGTGGTTTTAATTATTTTTCGTCAAATTTCACTGCTATTCACCTCATTTCTCTCAATGTTTCTGAGCCGCTGCGAGGGAGCATTTCGTGAGAGGCTTTGCCAAGGGCACCTAAGTTATGCACGATTATTATTGAATAGCGAAACCTTTTTAACTATCATTTTCAAAAGCTGTATCAGTTCTTCTAGAAAGAAACCCCCTTAATCTTTTTTTACTACCCTTTACTCACCATGAACCAGTGTCCTGTGTCCAGTAAAGGGGGGGGGGGTCGGTTAGGTAAAAGTTTCCCCCATCCCAGGCTCAAAAGGGGCTTGCAAAAATGAAAGCTCTCTTATAATATTACCCCTACTCCACCCAAGGGCCTGGTTTCGATCTTATTACCCAGGGCCAGCGTTGCTTTACAATGGCCCCACCGTTCTCCAATAACTATTTTTTGGGGGCAAAATCCCCCATCTCTCCTCACCCCACAATGCTCCTCCTAATATCAATCCATCCCTACTTACCCCTACTTGTATATTGCTTTTACTTAACCCCAAATGATATTGCCTGGACCTTCCTTATTAGAACCTCCTGTTTATTAAATTTTTGAAAAATTACCCATCCCCCCGTTTATTTGGACCCCCCATTTATTTGGCACCTAAGAGTTTATACTCAACTGCACTATTGAAGAACCCCCCCCCCCCCTAAGGGGAGTAGCCACCAAGGTACTCAAAGAGCACATGCTGACTATTGCCTCAAGCCCCTTAGCTTTATACAGGGATAAACTACTCCTATATCAGGGCCGTCGAGAGCCAGAGAGGGCCCCAGGGTAATGTAATTGTACCAGGGCCTTTGGGAGGTTTTAGGGAGAAGTATAAGTATAATTTATAATTTTCGATTTTAGCAGGCCCCTTAACAGCCCAAGACCTGGACCTGTAACCTTGTTTGACCCCCCTCTTTTCGGTACTGCCTATAGTGTTAAAATTGCTTGCTTATTCAAACTTATTCATTGAATATTCTTATTCACCAAGGTGTCACTCCACCAGATGAGATGCTGCCAGTTCACCAGATGCAGGATCAGACACATGCAATCCAAATCCCTACATTGTCACCACATCAAGGTACCAGCAATGAAATTTTAATATATTTACACCTTTTTTGTTTTGCTCTTTCCTATCCTGTCTGAGATTTATGCAAATTTTAAATTTCATTTTAAAACCAAACACAATTTTTATTGGAATTCAACTGTTCAAACATTGTCTGTTTGTCTGAAAGCATAGACAAAGGGCTATGTCATCAGGTGAATCACTGACATCACCAGCACATTTCCATAAGGACCCCAGGCTGTGACTGTTTCTAGACAAGTTGATCATTAATATGTCGAATAATGATGATAATTATGTTGATAGTGATTATGATTATGTTTATGATTATGATTGTTATTAGTACTATCATTTTGGTGATTGGGATCATGATCATGAAGATCACTAGGTATAATGATTTTGATGATGATGATGATGATGTTGGTGATGTTGATTATGATTATGATTATGATTATGATGATTTGATGATTATGATGATGATGATGATGTTGGTGATGTTGATTATGATTATGATTATGATGATTTGATGATCATGATGATTTGATGATCATGATGATGATGATGATGAGGATGATGATTATGATCATGATTATTAGTTTTGATGATTTTGATGCTACTGATCATGAGCAATAATGTTAGGCATTTTGATTTCCATGTTAATGATGATGTTGTTGGTGATCTTGATTATGATTATGATTCTGGTGATGATGATGATGATCACGATGATCACAGTAGGTACTAAGATTTCCATGATGTTGTTGATGTGGTATTTCCATGATGATGTTGATGTGGTTGGTGATTTGATTATGATTCTAATGATCACAATTATTATTATTATCATGATCATCTTTTTTGTTGATTTTGATGTTCATGATCATGATTACCATAATAGGTATTATGATTTTGATGATGGTGATGATGTGGTTGGTGATTTCAATTATGATTATAATTGTAAATAGGATGGTCATTATTATTATTATTATGATCATGATTCTGTAGGAGTTGCCCTAAGGGGCATTCCTCTTTTGTAAAAGGCTCAATTGCACATAATGTTTGGCTCAATTGCACATAAGTGAATAGCCGGTTATCACCCCAGCCTAAAAAAATAACAGTTCCTGAAATGATTATTGGTGTGAAATGTTCACAATAGATTCAAAGACAGAGAACTACTGCATCTCACCCTTTGCAGGGGTTACTAAAAGCCAGACACATTTCTGATATGAAAATGGTTGATTTGAATATATGATAACTTGTAATGTCCACAATAGGTATGATGATGATGATGATGATGATGATGATGATGATGATGATGATGATGACGACGACGTTGATGATGATGATGATTATGTTGATGTTGTATGATTGGTATAACTGCAATGGTGATTATGAGAACAATGAATTGGTTATGATGAAGACGATTATGATGTAGATTATGATTTTATGAGATGTTAGTGAATATAAGTATACAAGACTTCCAAGAAGTGGATAGACCCTCATCATCCCACATCCTGAAATCATAGTCCTAGATCTAAGACGACAGGTAACCTTTCAAAGGCTTGTTACTGTGGAATGTTCACAAATACATGAGCAAAGAACTACAGTATCTTGCCCTGTGCAGGGTTACTCAAAAACCAGACACGCTTCTGATTAGAAAATGGTGGATTTGAATATGTGATTACTTGGAAAGTGTTTCATTCATTATTCGTGACCCAGACACTCTCAGCTGTATTCAACAGAAAGCAAAACAGACAATAGCATGAAAATCTACAATTTCGGGGTCTTTCTTGGATTATAATGATTTTCTCCTGCATGGCTTAAATAATAATCAGCTATTTTATGGAAAAATATCCTTTTTGCCAGCTTAATTGAACAGCTGCCATCTTTTGTTCTACACGTGTGTGTGGATTTTAGAACATTCTGTCTGTGATGCTGTACGATTGAAAAGCTACTCGACTGAGGTGCTGTGGCGTTCTGGTTTGATCCAGTTAACTCGTGGTATCAAGATCTTAGCGAGGTCGGGTTCGAGTCCTAGCCACGATTAGCGTCATAGCCGGGATCAAGACCTCGTTAGTTGATCCACTCCTGAGCGAGGGCAAGGAAGCAAGCAAGATGTGCTGTATTTACTGATATCAGAGATACACACTGACTTTGAGTTTTCTATTAGATCTATAACCGAGTGAATAAAAATTACAATGCGTTTGGTTATATAGTGATACACTGGGGTAGCCTCATGATACACGGGGGGTAACCTCCTTACAACGCAAGCATTCCATTTATTAACGGAGGTTTGAGGGTATTGCAGCTTGAAGCTGCTGATGTGGACCTGCAGCGTGTGCCCCCAGACTGATAGCTATTCTAGAACGAATTCCCTGGGTACCCATTTACAGACCTCGGGAGGATGGACAGCTGAGTTGACTGTAGACTTCTGGAAAATGGTCCCGAAGAGATTCGAACCAACGACCTCGCAACCGTGAAACGAGCACCTTGACCACTCGGCCACTCTTAAAAAACCGTATGAGATTGTAATTAGAACTAAGAATTTTCAAGGGATTTCCTTAAAAACAATAGGACTTCAGTTAAATTGTACGAAATTCCAAAGGAGTGAACGGCCCCTCGCTTTTGAGATCCTAGCGAGTGGCTTTAAACACATCGTATTAGACACGATAGTCACCACTTATCATTACAAGCCTTTGATATTTTGTTGGGCAACGTTCCAACGTTTCGGGAGAGATCCGTCTCCCATCATCGGGCAGTGAGAAATGTGGTTTCTTTCCTATTTATTGCATTGTCCGATGATGGGAGACGGATCTCTCCCGAAACGTTGCCCCTCTAAATATCAAAGGCTTGTCATGATAAGTGGTGACTATCATGTCTTATACGGTGTCAGAAACAGCCTTGATTAAGTCTGATTATATTTACTCTGGCTTTAAACACATCATTTCATTGCTTACCAGCCCCTGAAGCTGCTAAAAATACCTGAGATCTGCTTTCGCGTTCTTAAAGGGAATTTGTCCATAAAGAATAAAAATTACCGAGATCTGCTTTCGCGTTCTTAAAGGAATTTTGTCCATAAAGAAAAAGTTTACCGAGATCTGCTTTCGCGTTCTTAAAGGAAATTTGTCCATAAAGAATAACGTTTACCCCTCATGATCTTGCTGACTCATCATCTATTTCATTGGCTAGTTATGTCTGGTCATTCATGATTGGTCAGAAATAATTAGAACAGATGTTCCGACGATACCTCAACCCTAGCAGTCTCGCTTCCGTGGCTGGAGCTCGAACCCCGATCTCACTATTTGCTCATGACACCCTGAGTTAGCGTTGATTTTGGCGTTTTTGACGAGATGAACAATTTCGTACTGATATTACCAACAGCTTGACTTCAGTAACGAAGCCGTCCAAAAATCAGGGCGCGCCCTTGAGAATGAATAAGCGAGAGGCCTCAGGCATCCTAAGAAGTTGATACGTCACATTTACGCCACAAAGTAGGCTATGCCCCCCGGGGGTACTTCCATTGTTCGTTATACTAGACGTGCCGCCCAAATGGGTAACTTTTTCAGCGCCAATTTCACTACATATGGGTTGATTTTCCGTAAAGAATCTCTTCACATGGGTAGGAAAGTATATAACAACTTTTAAACATGCATTGTCTTGAAAAGCCTGATAAAAAGTGCGTTTTAGTTTTCAGCGCAAAGGCCTTTTCGCCGCATTTAGAGTTGCTTTAGGCGTTAAATTGGGTTCAAATATTTGAGATATTGGTACAAAGGGGTAAACAATTTCGTTGTTCTTTCTATACATGGGTACCACGAGTGACAGAATTTATTGGTAGACATGGGTGGGTTTGGAAAAACTGGGCGGCACGTCTAGTCATTTGAGCAATGAAGTACCCACCGGGGGCTATGCCCCCGTGGCTGCCTTTGCAACGCACTCCTAAGAGGGAGCTGCAACGAACAGACAGCGTGTTCTTCATTGATCATCAATATAAGGGTTATAAATGTCAAGTAGTATACCACCCATTCATCAATATTATATTAGAAATTCACCAAACAGGAATTTCCATCAACTTAATTAAATTAGGTTTTAAAGTGTTTTCCCCGATGTTTTCCCGACCAATATCTCCTAATATCTGTGCAGTCTTTTATTATTATCTATTTAATCTTTATTTGGTTTGCTTGTTTTGGAATGTTATCTTAGTTCCCTTGTATTTGAGATGATGCTAAAAGCTTTCCATTAAGTTTACGACATGAATTTTGCATCAGTGTGGCTATCTTTAAACCGTGGAATCGGGGAATTGGAATCTGGAGGAATTCTTCTTGTGAAGCAATGTTTTGTGACGTGACCAAACAACATTGTTTGAACAGTAGATTTTCAAATCTTCAGATCTGGCATCAATTTGGCATCAACGTGTCTATCTTTAAACCATGGAATCGGGGAATTGGAATCTGGAGGAATTCTTCTTGTGAAGCAATGTTTTGTGACGTGACCAAACAACATTGTTTGAACAGTAGATCTTCAAATCTTCAGATCTGGCATCAATTTGGCATCAACGTGTCTATCTTTAAACCATGGAATCGGGGAATTGGAATCTGGAGGAATTCTTCTTGTGAAGCAATGTTTTGTGACGTGACCAAACAACATTGTTTGAACAGTAGATTTTCAAATCTTCAGATCTGGCATCAATTTGGCATCAACGTGTCTATCTTTAAACCATGGAATCGGGTTGCCAAACAAGTGAAACATTAGAAAGCAGATGTTTAGCCGGCAACTTTTGATGGTTTGGCTAGGGCCTTTGGATATTGTTTCGGTTTATTTCTGACATTTGTTACTCTAAGGCTCTGGCCAAATGACCAAACGTTGGTCAAAGCAAATTTTGACGCAAAAAATTTTTGAACTTTTTCAAAAACATCACAACAAAGTTTGTTACTTTTGTATGTCAAGCAATGTTTTTGGACGTGGCCAAACGGTCAAACATTTGTTGTATGGCAAATTTCCATGTTCCAGCTTGCTTGTCTGTTTTCTTGCAGTTCTTTATTCCAGATTCTGGGTTTTAAAGATAGCCTCAAGCATGCATCAAGCTTTCTAGCATCAATATTGCTCCAATTTTCCTGCATTGATTCTGCATCAATATGGCATTCATGAATATTAGGGCATTGCTGCAGATATTCCATTAATTAATTTTGTTTTCTTTCATCCTGATGTACGTTTACAACTGTTTTTCATTCCTTATCGTCACGTCTTTCAATTTTGTCTCCACGGCATGTTAAATACTGCATTACACCACACGAAGTAATCAATTGTTATTGTCAATCTTCCTGTTATTTTCTTCTCTTTTTATTTTCATTCTGTATCTTTTTCATCGTCTTCGTCATCCCTTTCTTCTTCTTCTTCTTATTTTCTTCTTATTCTTCTCCTTCTTCTTTTTCCCTGTTTCATTTATTTCCTCTTGCTTTCATTCTTCATCTTGGCATTATTCTTCTTTGTCTTCCTTTTCCTTGATTTTTCGCTCTTCATTTTCTTCTTCTATGACTTCTAATAACTTTCTTTCATGTTCTTTCATTTCTTCGTCTACTTCTCTCTCTTCTTATTTTAGACATTTTCTTCTCCTTCTTCTTTTACCCTGTTTCCTCTATTTCTTCTTTCTTTCATTCTTCTGCCTGGTCTTTTTTCCTTGGTTTTTCGTTCTTCTTTTTCTTCTTCTACGACTTTCAATAACTGTTCTTTCATGTTCTTTCACTTCTTGTACTTCTTCCTCTTCTTATTTTTTTCTTGTTCTTCTGCTTCTTCTTTTTCCCTGTTTCATCTATTTCCTCTTGCTTTCATTCTTCTTCTTAGTCTTATTCTTCTTGGTCTTTTTTTTCCTTGGTTTTTCTTTCTTCTTTTTCTTCTTCTACGACTTCTAATAACTGTTCTTTCATGTTCTTTCACTTCTTCTTCTACTTCCTCCTCTTCTTATCTTCTTCTTGTTCTTCTGCTTCTTCTTTTTCCTTGTTTCATCTATTTCATCTTGCTTTCATCCTTCATCTTGATCTTCTTCTTTTTGTCTTCCCTTGATTTTTCATTATTCTTCCTCATCTGCTTCTTTTTAATCCTTCTTCTTCTACCTCTTCTTCATCTCCTTTCTTCTTCTACCTATTCTTCTCGTTCTTCTGTTTCTTCATCGTCCCATTCTTATCTCATTCCTTTTTCTTCATCTTCTTTGTCTTTTGTCCTTCTTTAGCTTGCTTTTCCTGTCTATTTCTTATCATATTTCACGTCAAAGTTTTCATATCATTGATTATGATTCCTCCGATAAATAAGTTATTTAGCTCGAAAGCTTGTTCTTTGTTTTGCATGTGTACCACAAATTCTCATTATTTGTCTGCTCTGTGTTTATATTTGTCATAAATTATCATAATCTTTTAGGCTCTCCCGCTGCCTGTTTGGACAGACGGCGCAGCCAGTCATGGCCTCCTTCATCACAATCATCATTCGAATCATGGTGCAGCATTGCATACTGGGAAACGAGAAAGCGAATCGGACGGGTCTTTGATGTGTACAGCAATTGCATCAACGTGTTTTATGAACTGCCACAGGGTGACGGGCTTTGTATCCGATTATTACCGCAGGGAGACCAAACTGATTACGTCAGCAAAGTCAGAAGACACATTGGCTACGGGTTTCAGTTGACCAAAGAGCATGATGGGATTTGGATTTACAATCGCAGTGAATACTGTATATTTATTGGCTTACCAGCCATCCAATCAGATCTCAGTATTGACTCAAGTTTAGCTCAACCGGAAGTTACTAGAGTGCCGGCCGGTCATTGTCTAAAAGTCATTGATTTCCTGCAGCCAATAGAATTTGATAGACATCATAGGAGTAAACAGTTGTCAAAGGGACCATGTGATATGTGCTGCATTCGCGTCAGTTTCGCAAAAGGTTGGGGCGAGAAATATACACGTCAGTTCATTACGTCATGTCCATGCTGGGCTGAAATATACTTGAATGACTCATGTTTAGCGATGCCAGGAAGATGATAATGTAGAGGTAACATCAATGTGACGTCACAGTGATCTAAAAAGACATCATGCTGACGTAGTGATGATGTAGCAGTGACGTCATGTCATGCATCTCTTTCGTCACCTTGACTTTACAATATAGAGTCAAAAGCTGCAAAAGTAGTCAACCGCAGGGAGCTGATGATTTTGAAGCTTGTGAAGTTAATTTTGTTGTATGAAAGCTTGATTTTCATCATGTAGTCTCAAAGCACAAGTCACAGGGAAGCCTCAGTGGACTTTGTCAAGGTATGCAGTCAATTCTTTTGATGTTAGAGATCTTCTATGTTTTATAGTTGGCCTGGACAGCCTGTGTTACATTTATTGTTAAAGACTAACTTGTTATTGTTGGAGACTTCAGTGAACAGCGTATAGGATGGATTGACTAACTATGGACTACCTATGCTATAGATGGATAAACTATGGACTACCTATGTTAAGGATGGATATAAACTATGGACTACCTATGCTATAGATGGGTAACATGGAATATCTATGTTATGGATGGATATAAACTATGGACTACCTATGCTATAGATGGGTAAACTATGGAATACCTATGTTGTGGATGGATATAAACTATGGACTACCTATGCTATGAATGGATATAAACTATGGACTACCTATGCTATGGATGGATATAAACTATTGACTACCTATGCTATGGATCGATATAAACTATGGACTGCCTATGCTATGGATGGATATAAACTATTGACTACCTATGCTATGGATGGGTAAACTATGGAATACCTATGTTATGGATGGATATAAACTATGGACTACCTATGCTATGAATGGATATAAACTATGGACTACCTATGCTATGGATGGATATAAACTATTGACTACCTATGCTATGGATGGGTAAACTATGGAATACCTATGTTATGGATGGATATAAACTATGGACTACCTATGCTATGAATTGATATAAACTATGGACTACCTATGCTATGGATGGATATAAACTATGGACTACCTATGCTATGAATTGATATAAACTATGGACTACCTATGCTATGGATGGATATAAACTATTGACTACCTATGCTATGGATGGGTAAACTATGGAATACCTATGTTATGGATGGATATAAACTATGGACTACCTATGCTATGAATGGATATAAACTATGGACTACCTATGCTATGGATGGATATAAACTATTGACTACCTATGCTATGGATGGGTAAACTATGGAATACCTATGTTATGGATGGATATAAACTATGGACTACCTATGCTATGAATTGATATAAACTATGGACTACCTATGCTATGGATGGATATAAACTATGGACTACCTATGCTATGAATTGATATAAACTATGGACTACCTATGCTATGGATGGATATAAACTATTGACTACCTATGCTATGGATGGGTAAACTATGGAATACCTATGTTATGGATGGATATAAACTATGGACTACCTATGCTATGAATGGATATAAACTATGGACTACCTATGCTATGGATGGATATAAACTATTGACTACCTATGCTATGGATGGACCAACTATGGACTACCTATGCCATAGATGGACTGCCTGACTTGCAAGTGATTAAGACATACTGTCTTGGAATATTTCTGTGGACAAATTTAAGACATGGCCGGCCAAATATTCAAGTTTATGCTATCTTGTAGTTTTTGGTTTGTCTTGCTATTGAAATCTAGTCTTGTTATTCGTATACATATGTAGAATAGGTTACCGTATTTCCCCCAATAAGCGCCCTCTCTCTCATAAGCCCCCCTTTGGCTTTGGCTGCAGATCAGGTTGGTCCCAGACATTCCTTTTATAGTGTATGTGCAAGCTTCTGACGGGAGGAATTAAGAGACTACTTCTGTTAGTTGCTGCAAAACTTACTTTCCTTCAGGACGTAAGCTTATTCATAAATGTTTGAGTCTGGCAGTGCTAAATGCTAATGATCGCATTTTCTACGTCACAGTTGTTCGCAGAAGATTTTCAAAATTCGCAACTTTGAGAAGCTATAAAATCATTTCTAGAAAAGATACGCAAATTCCGTTTGCAGTTCTGGAGTCAACGCGTTAAACTCTGGTAGAAAATGTAAAAACTATATCGAAAATTGTGTGTCATAAGCACTTTAAGACGGATTTTTAATAAGCGCCTCGGGCTCTTAATTGAGGAAATACGGTAAATATAGCCTCGTTTCGCGATTAATTGGTAATTTGGCTATTGAGTTGAATTGCTGGATGCGGAAACAAACGACTTGTTATGTTTCAATATAAAACGTTTCTCTGAGTAACTTTGCGTTCTACTGAACAACCAATCAAAATCTCGCTCTGAAAATACTGCAGTTTGATTGGCAGCCCACTTTGTTTCTCGGTACTGGCTGGATCGAACATCCTGGGATTCGTTGAAATAGCAATGACGACAACTCTCGGGCCCAAGATGCATTTTTTTCCGGATTGCAAGGCTGTCGAGAGGCAGGTTTGAAGATGATATGAAAGTAAAGGCGCCACGATTGCTATCCAGAGAACTGTAACTGGGGCCTTAACTCTTCTCTTATCATTGTTCTTATTGATTTTGTTATTGATATAACTAATAACCTTATAAAATTTTTAATTTCCACAATTCATCATCAATAGACGATTTTGCAAAAAGATAGCATCTAGCATCGGGGCATTTCACCATTATCCATGCGTTTAGATTTCCAATTCTGTAGAATCACAGTAAATTCTGCTGTAGAACGCAATGCATTATGGTTAAATAGCTACTCCCCATGGCGTCATCGTCTATTGACCAGAATCCTTTGCTATTCTTGTATTAATGCTATTGTTCAAATATCCAAACGATGACCTCATTCTGAAGATGAAACATTTGTAGTTTTTAGCGTAGTGCTTGCAGGATGTCTTATTGTATTTATAGAATTATGTAAGTTCGTTCATCAAAACGAGGCTTTCGATACTGTATTATTAGTTGTAGTTAACGCATGCGTACAGAAGATTCCTTATACATTAGAGATTGTTGTTTTTCTGCTTTTACCCTTTAATGGTTTACATTGGTTTACAATGGTTTATGGTGGTTTACAGTGTTTTCTGTATGTTAAGAAAAGGATATTGCATCGCGTAGAAACTGGAAAATGTCGCATACAAGCTTTTATCATAAGAACACTTGGCTTCAATTTTAGCCTGCCTGTTTCTTACTTTTGAAGCGATTTTTCACCAACTTATCGCCAACTGCGCTTCTATAAAACATGATTAACATAAGTTTCCGGCAAGGTCTTTGCGCTGGTTGACTTTTCCTATGCGTATCTCGAACAGTTTCAGAGATGAAAAAATGGCATTTGGACCCAAATTTCCGCAAATTTCAGCCTGGTGTTTCTTATCTTATAATGGTTGTCTTAAAAAGAGTTTTGCATAACTGCTGCTGTATAATTGCAAGGTAGAACTGCATTGTGGCGAGTCGCAACTCCGTTTTACGGGGAGGTGTATGATCGCAAGAAATACTATAGCACTATTTGTTTTGACAGTAGAGCACCAAAATTGTTGAAAAAAGGATTTAGCACAATGAAGAAAGAGACAACTTTACGATGTTTCGGGCTTTATACCCTTTATCATCGAGTTTTTTCCCACTCTTTATTTTATGTTGGTTTTACAATAGCTTTACATACATAATTAATGCTGCAGCTAATAAATACCAAACCTACTAAAGCAACACAATTACAAAGTTATAGGGTGTCAAAAATAAAAGGGTGTCTAATTAATGTAACAAAAATAAAGGGTGTCTAATTAATTTACTTAACCCTTTATAAAGAGCACAGTACAGTCAACCTAAAGATCTTGAAAGTAAATTGACTTATTAAAGCTAATTAAATTAAACTTTGGCCGAGGATAGAGATATATGGGAAAGGGAAACTTGAATAAGGATTAAACAGAAGGCACCACTATGGGGATGTCAATTTTTCCCTGAGATCGAGGCATGCGGAAACCAGGAAGGAATATTCCTTGCATACGAGGCTGTCAGTGGAGAGCGGACGTGGAAGAAAAACCATCATTAGGCCTAACTTTAAGAAGCAAGAAGTTTAGAAGCGCAAAGTTTCACGAATCTACGCCGAAATGGGCGCACAGAGCTCCACGATCGCAGAAGTTGACAACAATAAATATCTTTGCAAGTTTACTGGAAGCACAAGAATCGAAAGAGATGACAAATTTTGGGATGAATTGCTGGACTTTTCGTTTGAGGCCCCCGAATGTCGGTATGATTTTTCTCTGTCATCTTGTTCATCTTCGCAGTTTTTTCGTTATATCACAGTTTTCTTCAACTCTCTCGAATTCGAAGATGTCGACTGTACCTACATCTTCACAGGCATTTGAGAAACACACTCAAAAGACGTGTCTGTGGCGGCATCTGATCCAGCTAACTAAGGTGGTGAAGGTGAAATGGTGTTTTAGCGCCAGCCAGGCGCTAGGATCTCAGTAGTAGGTTAACTAATTGAGACCTCAACCCTGGCTGTGACGCAACCGTGGCTGGGCTCAAACCCTGACCACACTGAGCTTCTGACACCACAAGTCAGCTGGATTACACCACGATGCCACAGCACCTTCAACTAAGTAAAGCTCCCCCCACTTTATAGTAAGAACACTGGTAACACTAACACTAACATGACAAGTCAGCCCGCTGCACAGTGGACCCGCCATGTGTTGGACAAGTCAGCCCATCATGTGTTAGATGAGTTGGCCTGTCAGCGTATTATACCAAATTCAAATTGGCCCACCAAAATATAATGAATCATACGCATAATTGTTCATTTACACTGTTAAAATGGGGGTTTTGGGGGACATCAGCTCCAATATCCCCACAAGTAACAAAATAACTAGTAATAAATGTTTTGGACCAACATTGCAGTGGGCCAACTTGTCCATAGGGGTGGGCAGACTTGGCTGTGGGCTCACTTGGCAATGAACTTGTCTAGAAGCAGACTTGTCTAGAAGAAGACTTGTCTAGAAGCAGAACACTTCTTTTGAAACATTTATCAATTGTTTTGTTTTAGTGATGATTCTAAGACTGTAGAAGAAGCAGTTGAAAAGCTATGCAAGCAGATTGGTAAGAGCAAAATTACTTGTTTAGTCTGATGCCTTGCCTGACATCAATTATCAGTAAGGTAGACTTCCTAGATATTGAGATCAGCAGCAGCCCTGGAAAACTGGTCTGTAGCTGACTAATTGAGGTATCAGCCTGGTTGGAAAACTTGCTCTTACTCATAATTACAGGTGTTCCTCTCCTATTCTTTGATTTATTGTCATGTTAATGAGTCTATTGTTTTTGTAATCTGCTGGCAATGGTGCATCAGCTGAAAGTTGCATGTTTTCCAACCGGGAGATTAGAAATTACAACATGATAAAACAGGACACCCATAAAACTCTGTTCTTCTGTATTGCTTGTTTTATCATGTTATTAAAGCCCTGGCTAAACTAGGAGACATGTCTCATGAGACATTGTCGCATGTGACATGTCCCTGAATGTCTCCCAGTTTAGCCACCTCGGAAACTTTGTAACGCAAGACAAAATTTGCAGTGGAAGACACGCAAATGTTTCTGGGAAGCAATAGGAATGCTTCTTGTCTCCGTGACTTGGGGGACATATCTCTCGCTTGTCACTCACATGTTTAGACACCCTGGGAGACACGCTGAATACAATGTCATGTGCAACGTGTCTCTTAGTTTAGCCATAGCTTAACTGTTGATTGTTTTGTAGTTTCAAATAACCATGTGACTGGTAACTTCACAACAC
>JACTAT010000035.1:805330-852830 GCA_014526335.1 Chrysaora quinquecirrha
CTTTTAGTTTGGAGAGCCCCTTGAAAATCAGCCTGTGGGTTGAAGGACTACCTTCCTCTTGTATCTCTCTATTTGCTTTTATATTATTTATGATCAGTAATTGTAGCTCTGTATTAGTAAACCTTTTTTTGAAATGAAAATGAAATGAAATGAATGAATTTTTTGCAGACAACGACATCACTCCTTGGGGTCACATAACAAGTTGTGGATCTGTATCCAACATTGAGGCATTGTGGGCTGCACGTAACCTGAAATTCCATCCAATCGCAATGAAGAACGCTGTCTGCACTGACCCGAGGCTCCATTTGGCCAAGGAGAACTTCTCCGTTTATATACCTCGACTTGAACAAGAGGTCAGACTTATTGACGTGGAATCATGGGATTTACTGAACCTTGATATCGATGGCGTGTGCAGCATGTCAGAAAAAGTTGCAAAGGCTTGTGGGATTTCAATGAAAGTGTTGTCTGAGGTACTTGATCGTTTCACGTGTGTGTCTCTTGGTATACATGAGTTTATGAGATCAAATAAATTGAGGAGCAACCCCGCGTTTTTCACCCCAGCAACAAACCATTACTCTTGGCCTAAGGCAGCAACGTTGCTTGGAATAGGCAGCACCAATCTCGTTCCCGTTCCTGTTGATGTAAACTGTAGGCAGGATATTTCAGGTGAGTAATAGTTTTCCTGCTTTTACTGTTTTGTTTTCGTATTGTTTAAAACAGCTCTGAGAGTTTGTGAGAAATGTTTCAAGAGGAATCAAGCAGTCCCCCTAAGAAACTGTAAATTCCAAAACTAAGACTAGAGAAAACTAAAAAAAGGATTTCAGTGTTGAAAATTTGGAAGGAAATTCCTGATAATCTATTGCTATGTGGCAATCTCCCAGCGTTCATTGCCTTGAGATAAGTAAGATGCATCAAAAGTGCAAAGATACATGTTTTACTCTTTTATTTCTAGAACTAGAAAAGAAACTAAACAACTGTTTGGACTCCAAAATACCAGTCATTACAATAGTGGCAATTGTTGGTTCCACTGGCGAAAGTGCTGTAGATCCAGTAGAAGAAATATTGCGGCTTAGAGAAAAATTCAGAAAAAAGGTATTCTAATACTTTTTGTTTTTCTTATGACCTATAAAACACGCTTGCCTGATAGCTTTATAGCTCAGATATATCTCAAGCGGTGGATATGTTGACTTAAGGAAAAATTTTGAAAAAGTTTTTGTATCATTTTTGTGGCTTTCTGATATCTTTAAGCACTTTTTAAATTGCGATAAACAGCGGAATATTTTCGGGTATACTTAAAAGCCTTTTTCGTCTGACACTCCTCAGAGTATGAACGTCAGAAACAGACCGAAACAATAAACTAAGGCGGAATTTATACCCAGATGCGGCTCGAAGCTTTTCTTTCTGATTGGTGCATCTCGAGTTAATCAAGTAGTAGCAGCTTGTTCTCTTGTGAACTCTGACCTTTAACCTGTCAACTCTATTTTGACCTTTCAGGGCTTGAACTTTTGCATTCATGTTGATGCAGCATGGGGAGGCTATTTGGCTTCTATGCTAAGAGAACCAATCAGGGAAAAGAATCAGATACAAGAAAAATCGAATGTGAACTATGACATTGCGAACTATGACCTTCAACCTTTCTTTCCGAGAAGAGGAAGAACAATACATGTATGTATCCAAATCATACGATTCCCACATATAAACTCCTTATATTGTCAATATGGTCTATAAATAAATAGCATGGAATGATATTTTCTTATTAGGAGATCGACTTCAAGACAATCCATTCACGTGCACATCAGATGTCAAAGGTCAAAGGCCATTCACCACGGCCAATCAGAAAACTGCCAGAAGAGTCTCATGATTTTGTGCCAGCAGTCTCGTTATCACCATATGTCCAAGATCAATACGAGGCTCTGAAAGACGTGGATTCCATCACAATCGATCCTCACAAGGCTGGTTTCTGTGTCTATCCGTCTGGTGCTTTGTGCTATAGAAATATGCGCATGCGTGATTTTATTGCCCTTGTTGCGCCAGAAGTGTCGCATGGAGATGACGATCAGTCGGTTGGAGTCTATGGTCTTGAAGGTTCAAAACCAGGAGCTGCAGCATCAAGCGTCTTACTGTCTCATAATGCAAGTAGTGAATGACCGTTTTTGTTATCATTTCATTTCATTGACCATGTTTCGACAGTTTTATGTTGACAGTCCTCTTCCTTTTTAGTTGCCAGTATAGTCCTTCATAGCGTCAGATTTAAAGGCTTAGGAAGAGGACCCAGCATAAGTTAGTGGCGGAGGTCTTTTTTGTATCAGTATCAGTGTGTTCTCCTAATCGGCCTCAACTGCAAAAAACCTTTCCTTAATTTTCTGAGCCTGCCCCCCGTCACTTACTTAAAGTGAGTTTTCCTTTTAGATTAAAGTGAATTTTCCTTCTATTTGGAGTTGTATATACCTCATAAGTTAACTATCCAGAAGAAAGCAACATATAGGACATTCAACTTTTTAGTATGCGAAAGCTTTGTCTCTCTTTGACGAAGTGTTTTCTGTTTTATAGGTAATTAATCTGGACAAATCTGGTTATGGACGTATTCTGGGACAATGCACATATGGAACCAAGTTATTTTATGCCATGTGGATGACTGTTGCCAAGGACAACGACCCATTCGTTTGTGTAAATTTCATTGACAGTGAACCAAGCGACGTTTCTGATTCTAAGAAATTCATTCGAGAGAGAATTCTTGGAAGAACGAACAAGGAAGTGTTCCGGGTAAGAAATTTTATTGATTTCTTGTTTGATTGATTGATTGATTAGTTTATTAATGTAATCCGAAGCTCCCCACCAGAGCCTGTCCCTTTCCTGGGTAACCAACAACAGATTGATGTAGACAATTATTACTTCCAGGATAAAGAAGCGATGCAATTTCTATCAGAAATTGGACCAGATACACTCATAAATGCATTTGCCGTCAATTTGAAGAATGAAGATGGCACAAAGAATGACAACGTCAAACTTATGAATGATTTGCAATCCGCCATTTTTGATGAGCTTTCCGGACATGTTGGCATGACAACAAAGAGAACTCCTATGTTTCTGACCATGTCAACATTGGATGCTAGAAGATATGGAAGTGCTCTTGAGCAGTTCAAGACGAGACTAGGGGTAGAGTTCTTCTTCTAGATTTTGATTAGCAGTTACATTTAAGAAATGGTGTATTTAGCACCAATAGCTAGGATCTCAGTAATAGGTTAACTATATGAGACCTCGACCCATGCTGTGTGTGACGCTACTGTAGCTGGGACTCGAAACCTCGACCTCGCTGAGCTTCTGACACCACGAGCCAGCTGCATTAGGCCACGACGCCACAGCACTTTATACTGTCAATGGTCGAGAGTCTTTTGCTAGACAGCTAAGCTTGTAGAGCTTTAATGTTTGAAGCCAGAGATCTCTGTAATAGTTATAAATCTCTCATTCTATCCCTAATCATTTCTTATCCAGTCATCTCAACATTTTGGATTGTTAAAGTTTTTGTATCTTCTATTTTAGATAGAAGAAAGAGAGGTGTCAAGGAAGATTTGAATTTTCTAAGAAATACCGTGATGAATCCATTTCAATCCAGTGAAGGATTTATTGAAAAAATTGGAGAAATTTTCAGAAACACTGTCCTCAATTGCATCAGCAAGGTCAGTTTTCATTTTGATTGCTGAGCTTTGACTTTTCATCTGTTATCTTGACTTTTAGCCTTTACAAATTGACCTAGAATTTTCAATAACACTGTCCTCATTTGCATTAGCAAGGTCAGTTTGAATTTTAATTGCTCAACTTGGATTTTCAGCCATTATCGTGACCTCTACCCGTTGGACTTGTTGACCTGAATTTTTTCAGAAACACTGTCCTCAATTGCATAGGCAATGTCAGTTTCCATAATCATTCCTGAACTTCGATCTTTCACCTGTTACCTTGACCGTTGAACTTGACCTGAAATTTGCACTTACCTGAATTGCATTGGCACGGCCAGTTCTGTCTACGGCTTTCTGGTTTTGATGATGGACAGATTCCAAAACCCCTAAGTGGTACAAAGACCTTACTTTGCCTATGGTCCGGAACCCATCCTGGCCTTAAATTGTCTGTATTGTTCTAAGAAACTTTACCTAATATTGTTCTAAGGAAATATACTTAAAGATACTTATACTTCATTCAAAATAAGTATAATGCTGAAGAAGGTTCAACATAGTCGAAACACAAAATGTCAAACGGGAGGAGAGCCTTTGGCTGCATCACAGCTGCTGCTGTATAGCTCTGTGGAAACGTCATTGGCTCTCTAGACATGTAGTACAGGCTCGAATCCCATCTATTGTAGTATGCCATTTTTGTATAAACCTAAAGATACTGACGTTGTTATCTGTTTGTTCCACAGCTAAAAGACAAGCCATCAAAACATTCATTTGTCCTTGGTCACGTGAACAAGCATGGCAGAGCATTTTGTGCTTATATCCCATCATTTAGTCATCCGGGACATCAGTATGACGTCATTATTAGAATCCAGATTTCTGAAACTGCACAAATAAATGAAATCAGAGCATTACAAAATAAAAAGACATTGATTATAGCCACTGTTGAGGAAATGACTATGTTTGATGTTGTTAGAAGCAAGGAGACTCTGGAGTTCGATGTTTTGTTTGGTACAAATGATAGAGGTGGGTCTCGAATAGCTGTTTCCTTTCTTTAACCCTACAAAGGCTGGGCTTTTTGAATCATATATAGCTGGGGGGCCTGCCGCACAAACATACGTCACGTGATACTAAGAGTGATTCTCATTTGCCTCTCGCCAATAGACTGACGCTAACCTGTCGAACGAGCACTCATG
Source organism: Chrysaora quinquecirrha (assembly GCA_014526335.1). NCBI lineage: Eukaryota > Metazoa > Cnidaria > Scyphozoa > Semaeostomeae > Pelagiidae > Chrysaora > Chrysaora quinquecirrha. Next base: position 810,192 of record JACTAT010000035.1, read on the forward strand.
TCGATTGTGACTTACAGGAATCTGTGGGCAACTAATCGCAGAATTAGAACATGCCCAACTTTCTGAAGCTTTGCTCCAGCGTGTTGCCATTACCTGGGCATTATTGTCAGAGCACTCATGTCGACCAGTCAGTTGTGATAGATTAGTTCGGTAAAGTTGCCGACTAGTTCTGACCCCCGGGGGGGTACTTCATTGTTCAAGAGACTCGACGTGCCGCCCAGTTTTTCCAAACCCACCCATGTCTACCGATAAATTCTGTCACCCGTGGTACCCATGTATAGAAATTACAACGAAATTTTTTACCCATTTGTACCAATATCTCAAATGTTTCATCCCAATTTAACGCCTGAGGCAACTCGAAAACGCCCTTGCGCTGAAAAATAAACCGCACTCTTTATCAGGCTTTTCAAAGCAATGCATGTCTAAAATTTTTATATATTTTGCTACCCATGTGTAGAGATTCTTTACAAAAAACCAACCCATATGTAGGGAAATTGGGGCTAAAAAAGTTACCCATTTGGGCGGCACGTCTTGTATGTTGAACAATAGAGTTAAACACCCGCGTTACTACATTAAACCATTGTTTCCCTTTATCGTCTCTTTTGAATCCGCAATATTTGGGGCCGTATTTGCCTCTATGCGTAAAGTATAAAACTACTACGTACCCAACCGTTTCCGACTGCTAGTGTCAATCGGTGAGTTTTTGGACCCGATTCATTGCTACTGACCAGTCGAAATAAGCATCGGAAACGGGCAACTAGTTCCAGTTTGACAGACATTCATCGGTGCACAGTTCCAGAAAATTGAGCATGTTCTACTTCTGCGATCAGTTGACAACTCATTCCCGTTGATTCCCGTCAGTTGTTGTCGACATAAGCGCTCTTACGTCCGCGATCAACTGTATCCCACAAGTTTTAACTAGTTTTAACCCCTCCCCGGGGTTCTGACTGTGCGTAATGTCGACATAAGCCTGGCTTTGAAACTCATTTCGAGAGGATGAGAGTTTATATATCACGAAAGAGCATCGCTGATACAGTATAACTTCGAGGTGGTTATAAAATACCCTCCATAAAGTGAGTATTTCGGTTGCAAGTTTTTTATAAAATTTGTATGATGCGATCTAACTAATTTGCTTTCCATCACAGGTGATGTCATACATGGGCCAACCTTGAGGAACATCCGAGTATGCGTGAAGGAAGTAATCAGATACCATCATTTGGAGCCTGGGAGTAGTGACGTTGATTATCCATTATTGCAGAAGTACTTCATATTCGGCGATAAACATGACGTCTATTTGAGTCATTGTGTAACAAAGAAGCCGGATTTCTTCCAGGTAAGCGCATAATCATGTTCCACGTGGTCCATTTCACAGTTCCCATACCGGTCGTTTTATTTTGAGGTGGGTAATCGTACCCTCCAGCCAAGCCAATTAGCAAAGCCTAAGTCTATATTGATTAGTCGATTGCCCGAGGAAGCTTATGATAAGTTTTTTGATATAATAGGCAAAAGCTTAGTATTCAACAATCTAATTCAAAGTCAACTCAGTTGTCCATCCTGCACAGTTGTTTCGTTCTAGATAATAGTCTGGGAGCACGACAGTTAACTAAATAAGTAACTAATTATCTAACTATCTAACTAATTGGCTAAGTAACTTTGTAACTGACCGACTAACTAACCAAGGAACTATCTAACGAACTAACTAATCAACCAACTATTTAACTAGCTAACTAATCAACCAACTAACTAACTAGCTAACTAACTAATTAACTAACTAACCAAACCAAGTAAGTAGTAACTGACCAACTAACTGACTAACAAACTAACTAGCTAGCTAACTAAGTAGCTTACTAACTAAGTAACTAACAAACTAACTAACTGACTAACTAACTAACTAACTAACTAACTAACTAACTAACTAACTAACTAACTAACTAACTAACCTAGTAACTAAGTAATTGACTAACTGACTAACTGTCTAAATAATTAACTAACTTACTTCTTACTTGTTAGTTAGATTACTAACTTATTTAATAATTAACTTAGTAAGCTGCGGGTTCACGACAGCTGCAATGATGTATGTCAAAGGCGGAATCCATAAATATTGTATTATCTGTATCTTCTTTCGTAGTTCATTCATCTTGATGAAACCCCTCATGACATTCCCGCAGAATTACTTGAACTTGGCGTTGAAGTTGCGATATTAGGATTGCATGGAAGACCCCATTTTGTCAGTGATGCAATGAAAGACCCTTTAAAATCTGATGCATATGGCATTCAGTTCAGAGGAACGAATGACGTACTCACACGAACAAGCATCAAACTCCATAAACAATCTTGCAAGATTTGGTTCCAAGAAGTCTCATAATTTTAGAAGTTCCAGGAAATGAAACAGGAAGAGGAAGTTCTGAGTTTGATTCTGTGTGGTTATGGATTGTTGTGTGACGTTTTGGTTTCCAAATTTTTGCTTCATGATTTTCAAATAACTGCAATCTTAGAAGGAAGAAGCATTGAAAAGCTGAGCTCAGTAATCTGGTAAAGATTTTGTTCTAAGAAGACGCCTGGATTCGTAGTTCCAAGAAATCTGACAGGAAGAGGAAGTGAAGAGTTGGCTGTTGGGACAAAACATTTTGTAACCTTTTCTTCCAATGATGTGACAGAAAATAGGAATGGAAGCGAATAGTTGGATAATGTAAGAGATTATGTTCTAAGAACTCTGCTGATTTGGAAGTTCCAGAAAATCTAATAGGAACAGGAAGTAAATCAAGTCTCGAACATTGGGATACTGTATAGGTGATATAATATTCCTTTTTCGCGCTAATTAATTAACGTTAAACTAAACGTCTGTCGCACCGATATTATAGTCAAAACCCTTAATGAAGGTTAGCAACTAACTTAGGCCTGAACTTACATAGTCCAAACCCATGCACGTAATTTGGCCCCGCCGCTCCGCGTTTTTATGCCAATTTCCATGTCTTGCCACTTTTTCATCTATGGTACAAATTTCAGAAGAGATGGAAAAATCAACAGTGCCGTCGAGGAAGTGCTAGAATTTTGTATTCCTCAACAAAGTTTCTGCCAATTCCACTGTTCCGCAGACTTTGATGAACCCTCCCCCCCCTCTAGAAGACATTTTTCTTATTAGAGAATTTTGGCTAGCTGGCTGGCAGTTCTCTGATTTTGGTATTTTTAGATATTAGTATTTGAATTTCATCTAGATTTTGCAATTTGTAACCCGAAAGTAAAATTAATGTATTTAATATTGTAAAGTTAATATATTTATTTTCCAAGTGAAGTAAAGAGTTGTCTTTTTATTGTATTTATTTATTAATATAATGTTTTTTACTGTATTTTATGTTTTTTATACATCTCAAAGATGCTGCAGAGTCCAGTTGTTCAACCTTCCTCCAGACAAAATACCCCTAGCTGGAAACCTTCCTCACTTAACAATGAAAAATAGGCGTGTTTTGGGTGTGGCAAAATACTTTCTATTGTTCTCCTGGACCTTCCTCCGGTCAATGACCGTGTGACCGTAACTTTTTCCTGTTTTGGCATGAAAATATCATTAGCATTATCAGCAATCAGAAGCTGCTTTTTTATACATTATGATGCCATATTGGAATCAATATTCTACAGATGGACTTAATTTGACAATTTTTTGTCTCCTTTCTTCATACGAGTTAAGCGTGTCGTAGCGTCGTAGCTATTTCCGATTAAATAAAACAGTGAAATTGATTAAAAATGATTCAGTACCAGAAACAAAGTTACAATTTTTATCTTTTTTTATATTCGTCTCTTTCTTTCTGGTGCTGAATCTATATGGCCTTCTTCTCGCTCTCCTTATGATTAAAGGGAAATGTATATGTTAGTTTATGAACCGAATAGCGTTCTAACAACAACTAAGTTTGCAGCAAGTAGCATGAAGTGTCTCTTGATTCATCCTATCAAATTCTTGCACGTACACTTTCAAAGGGGTGTCTGGGACCAACATGATGGGTAGCTCAGTCCAAAAGGGGGTTTTATTGGAGCGAGGGCGATTATGCAGGAAAATAGGGTAGATAAGGTCCTTCGCGCTCGTGCTGCAGCAACCATTAAGAGCTGAAACAAGGACCCTGTCCATACATGAGCATTACAATGTTTTAACTCCTTTCTAACCTTTTCAGGAATAAGATATTTTCACCTACTTGCGCTATCCCTTGCTCATCTGAAATTTTAGAAGTTCTAATGTGGTCAAACAATAGATTAGAATGTATTCTGTGGCACTTTCACACAAATAAACAGCAAAATTGCTTGCAAAAAACATTTGGAAGAAAGAGACAATTTTGACAATTTTACCGCTGTGGTAGCCCTGTGCTTTGTGTCCTCTATCCGCATATGCAGTGGTGTAGAGCTGGATAATAACTAGGGGGGCTCTTCTGTGAATTTTGTTGAAGAACAATACCTTAATATGAAAAAATGACCTTTTTCCTCAATAACTAGGGGGCTCAGCTCCCCCAGCTCCCCCCAGCTCTACACCCCTGCGCATATGCTATCATCAACGAACAAAATATTTTACGTAACTATGGAGAAAACTGTTATGAATTATAATGACCCAGAAATTTTAGTTTAATCTTTTTATGCTGACTGAGGACAAAAGTCAGCGTTTTTGAAGTGTTTGGTCACGAACTTTCCGGGGAACAATTCCCGAACTTTCCGTTTTTCATAGTTTTGTTTCCCTGTGTTTTTCTCTAGAATTTTCTCGAACATTCCATTAACAAAGTAGACAAAATTTCAACCAATCAAAATCGAGATGATTCATCGATTAGCCAATCAGAATGCGTGGATTACCCACGTGCTGCATCTATGCTCAAGAAAGACAGCGTGGTTTGTTCTTTCTCTTTCGCAACTACTCGGGTTGTGGTGCAGTAGATTTTCTACTTCTCTGAAAACTTCGGTCTTCAAACCTCCAGAATTCAGAATGGCTGACAACAAAATGGACGAAGAAGCAGAAACCTTCGCATTCCAAGCTGAAATTGCTCAGCTGATGAGTCTTATCATCAACACTTTCTACTCCAACAAGGAAATTTTCTTGAGAGAGTTGATTTCAAATGCTTCGGACGTGAGTATGAAAGGGCCTAACTTTAATTTCCTCCTAACCACTATCAACATGCCTTGTATTCTTCATGTTCTACAATCCAAACCAAAAAGTTGATGCTTTATTCTTCAAACAAAACCAAATAGTCGTTGGAAATGTGCTAGGGTAGAGAGTTGAAGTTGTTAGCTTCCGTCCACACAACAGCCAGCCACAGGCCCTTCGTGTCCTTTTCCCAAACTAACCCACATGTTCTGTAACTGCTGTTCCTGAGCTCAGGAATTCATAATAAAATTGAGCACCCAAAAAGGTGGCTTGAAGCTTTATTTATTAAAGAACCTTTACTTATTGAAATATTTTATGAGCACCTACTGAAGTTTGAAGCATCTGCCCTTGGTTGCAGTTGCCACAAACTTTGGTCAGATAGCGACACGTGGTTGGAAAGTTAGAGGATCTGACACTGAAATTTAGTGCTAGTGTTAGTATAAGGGTAATTGAGAGAGGAGGTCTCCATTGTCCATAGGAATGTAGTTCAATAATTTTGTTTGGCAAAGTATCAGTTTCTTTCTGCAATCTACCAACAGGCAATCTAGAGTTCTAGAAGCTTTCTGATATGTGAATTAGAGTTGGAAAATAGGCATTAGTATTTGGGACTTAATAAGGCCTTTTGAGGGCTTGTTCAGGACACAGTGTTACAGAGAGAGGGGAGTTATTTGAGAGGGGCTGATTCCAGAATCAACCTTCTTGGGTGCTAGTTCCCTCATTGTATCTGGGGGTATTCGACCCTGAAATGTACAGGGTTGTGCCCCAGAGTTTTTACAAACCAACCCACCTTTAGGTGTTGTTTTAGACATTCAGCCACCAAGGTTTATGATTTTTGTATGAATTTGTGTACCAAATGTTAAGGAAATTTGATTCTTTACCCACTTTAAAGGTATTTTAGGCATAAATCGGACCCATTTATAAGGAATTTTCTAAGAAAAACCCACCCATACAAGGGGCACATACCTGTCGACCTAGATTAGGGAGTAGCCCCACTTGACTTGTTTGCTCTGCTTTGTCCCATTTGCTCTGCTTTGTCCCTGCCTTTCCTGTCAACGCTTGCCTTTCCTGAAAACGCTTGCCTTGTCCAATTTACAGGTAGCAGAGAAAGTAACAGTTATTACAAAACACAATGATGACGAACAGTATATTTGGGAATCAGCAGCTGGAGGTTCATTCACTGTAAGAAGAGACACTGAAAATGAACCACTTGGCCGTGGAACAAAAGTCATTTTACAGATGAAAGAAGATCAGTCAGATTTCAATGAAGAGAAGAAAATCAAGGAAATTGTCAAAAAACACAGCCAGTTCATTGGCTATCCAATCAACCTACAGGTATTATTAACAAACGGATTTTTGTTAAAAACTTTGATGTTTTCTTGAAATTGGACGTAACGTATGAAAGGAGAATCATTTGGGGTTAAGGATGGTTTGTAGCAAGGGTAGGTGTTTTAGGAGGTGCTTTTCGGAAGGAAGAGAGGGCAGTCATAAGAGAAGGGTGTTTATTGGAGAGAGCAGAGGAAGGTTTTTATTAGATAAAGGAGAGGGATATCATTGGAGTGGGGGAGGAGTGTCAGGTCATTAGAGGGAGTTGTTCATTAGAGAGGGGAGGGGTGGCCTGCATTAGAGGGAGGAGAGAGTAGTCATTAGAGGGAGGTGTTTATTGGAGAGGGGAGGGCACAGTCTTGAGTTCTGCATTAAAGGAAGGAGAGGTCAGTCATAAGAGGGAGTTGTTTATTAGAGAGAGGAGAAGGAGGTCTGCACTAGGGAGAGATGTTTTTGAGCAAAGAAAATGTAATAACTAGACGGGTGTTTATTAGGTCGAGAACAGGGTGGTCTTATTTGTTAGAGAGACATTTTGTTAGAGAGAGGATAGAGAAAGGTCATTATAGGGAGGTGTTTTTGAGCATGAAGAGAGAGTAGAGGTTATGAAAAGTGTTTATTATAGGAAAGCATCTTTTAGTAAGGGGTTCCTTTTATGCTATATGTTAATTAGAGACATTGCTGACTTGTTTTTAGGTCCAAAAAACCAGAGACAAGGAAATCAGTGATGACGAAGCTGAAGAAGAGGAGGACAAGAAAAAGGAAGAAGATGAAACAAAAGAAGATGAAGACAAACCAAAGATTGAAGATGTTGAAGATGAAGATGAAGATAAGAAAGATAAGAAGAAGAAGAAGACAATTAAAGAAAATTACACGGAAATGGAACAAATGAACAAGACAAAGCCATTGTGGACCAGAAACCCTGATGACATCACCACTGATGAGTACGCTGAGTTCTACAAAAGTTTGACAAACGACTGGGAAGACCATCTTGCTGTGAAACATTTCTCTGTTGAAGGACAACTGGAGTTCCGTGCACTTCTTTTTGTGCCAAAGCGTGCACCATTCGACCTGTTTGAGAACAAGAAACAAAAGAACAATATCAAATTGTATGTTAGAAGAGTTTTCATCATGGAGAACTGTGAAGAGTTGATCCCAGATTATCTCAACTTCATCAAAGGAGTTGTCGACTCCGAGGATCTCCCTTTGAACATTTCACGTGAGACACTTCAGCAAAGCAAGATCTTGAAAGTAATCAGGAAAAATTTGGTGAAGAAGTGTTTGGAATTGTTCAATGAGATCTCTGAAGATAAGGACAACTATAAGAAATTCTACGAGCAATTCGCCAAGAACTTGAAACTTGGCATCCACGAGGATACCCAGAACAGAACAAAGTTAGCTGATCTGTTGAGGTATCATACATCAGCATCAGGCGACGAGATGACATCATTTAAGGATTACGTCTCAAGAATGAAAGAGAATCAAAAAGACATCTATTACATCACTGGAGAAAGCAAAGACATTGTCGCTAACTCAGCTTTTGTTGAAAGAGTCCTGAAGAGAGGGTTTGAAGTTATGTACATGATCGATCCTATTGATGAGTACTCTGTGCAACAATTGAAGGAGTATGACGGCAAGAAGCTTGTCTGTGTCACAAAAGAAGGTCTTGAATTGCCAGAAGATGAGGAGGAGAAGAAACGCCAGGAAGAATTGAAGACCAAATTTGAAGAACTTTGCAAGGTAAGGTCATTATTTCGGAAATATGTATTTTGGTCTCTATCAACCTCTTCTCTCTGTGAACCCCTTTGTTCTCTATCTTTCCCCTCCCTCTCCCTATCTATAAACCCTCTCCCTGTATATGAACTCCTCCTCTCAGCCCCTCGTCTCTTTTTACCTCATCATCTACTTAGCTTCTACTCTCTATTATCCCACCTTGTTTGTCTATTTTTCCAAACCTGCTCTTAAAACCCTCTCACTCTATTAACCCCTTCTCTCTATAAATCTCTTTTTATTCATCCCTCTCCTCTATATTTACCCGCTTGATCTTGTTCTACCACCTCCTCTGAAGGCCTTCTTTTTTATCCCCTACTCCCTAGCTTTTCTCTCCCACCCTCTCTCTGCATATTCCCATCTCCTCTCCATTTAAACATTGAATTCCTTCCTCCTCTCTATTTACCCACCTCATCTCTGTGAATCCCTTCTTTATATTTGTCCCCCTTTCTATTTTTTATGGAATGGTAAGTTAATGATCCATGGTATTTAATTAATTTAGTTTGATTTATGTTGTAGGTGATGAAAGAGATCTTGGATAAGAAAGTCGAGAAGGTTGTTATCTCAAACAGATTGGTCAATTCCCCTTGTTGTATTGTAACCAGTCAGTATGGGTGGTCTGCCAACATGGAGCGCATCATGAAAGCTCAAGCACTGAGAGATACTAGCACTTTGGGATACATGGCTGCAAAGAAGCACTTAGAAATCAACCCTGAACATCCAATTATGGAGTCGTTGAGACAGAGGGTTGATGCTGACAAACATGACAAGTCCGTGAAAGATTTGGTTATGTTGTTATTTGAGACATCTTTATTGTCATCTGGGTTCACATTGGAGGATCCATTTACTCATGCAAGCAGAATTCATCGTATGATCAGACTTGGTCTTGGTATCGAAGAAGATGCAGCAGGTAATTGCTTTTTTTTTATTTTTTTAAAAGTTAATCATCAGATTATTGATATACAGTGCATCCTAACTTATCCAAACACTTTGGAATAAATTTTGAAATTTCTGTTTGGATATACTGGATTACTAGACTTATTACCTGAGTCGCAGTTATCGCTATTGAAATGAATCGCCTGGACGCTCAAACTACGTCTCGTAATCAAACGGTTATCCTTTTGGACCGTGAAAAACAATGTTTCTTCGTCTTAAAACTCGACTCACTATTTGTTTTGGAGAAATCTCTTACCAACCCAGCTTTTTCGATATTTGTTCCTAACTTTTTGCAACATTTAGTACTAAATTGGCTGCCGAATAGGGCTTGTATATTTTGCTGTGATGATGCAACGAGCCAGCCTTGTTTCCAAGGGGAACAATTTTTTGTTCCTGCCAGTCTCAGAAAATGTCCGTAATATTATGAGTCCCAGTTTGAGCAATCTCGGTTGGGTGTAGTCTCGGTCTGGTGAGCGATTGCTTTCAATCAAACCTTTGCAGTAAATAGGAAAGAAACCACATTTCTCATTGCCCTATGATGGGAGACAGATCTCTCCCAAAACGTTGCCCTACTAAATATCAAAGGCTTGTCATGATAAAGAGGTGACTATAATGTCTAATACAATTTATTAGTTGTGTTTAATCTTGGATTTGTTTTATTGTGTCTTTGTTTTTTAGGTCTTGCTGATATTTCAACTGAAGACATGCCAACACTTGAAGCTGACGATGATGCTGATCAGCAAAAAATGGAAGAAGTCGACTAAATATGAACATTTGAAAACAACTTATGACCCACAAGAAAAAGTATTGCAAACAGTATAGTTTCTACAACTCAGTACTCAGTAAATTAGCATTTTATACAAACGTTTAAAGTCGATGATTTTCCTTGAAGCTTTTGAGAAACTAATGTCAACAAAGTTTTCAAATCAGGAAAAGTTTTTGAAGTTTTTGAAATATTGATTTATTGTTTCTCATCAAGCTCTAAGGCAGGCAAGAGTACAATGGTGAACTCGGAAAAGAATGTAACAACTAAACTCCAAAGAAAGTTTGCTTGTTGTGTAAAAACTGCGATGTTTTTGTTTGTTTAATGTCGTTTTGTTATTTCTGTTTCTGTTTAATAAATAAAACATGTAGAAGCAATGGGTGTTTTTAATGGACAGTATCTTATGAGTTAATGGACAGTATGTAAAGTGTTGATGTGGATACGTTGAATCGTTGAATTTATCGAAAAAGAAAAACATTTTGAAATAAATTTGTTTTTTTGCGTTGACTGTCGTTCTTCAGTGGTTGTTTTCTTCAGATAAGAAAACTTCTTGCTTTGATTTTTTCGCGTGCAAGTCTTTTAAAGTTTTGCGCATTTTTTGGTCCTTATTAGTAAATATCTATTAGGTGAACAGACGGTAGAAAACGTTTCCGGAAAGCATTGTTGCATAATAAGGGGGGCTGATAGTGATGAGGACTGATAAGACGTGATTGTGTATGATTAGAGAGATTATAGATAATGATTAAGGTGTAAAGGTATTGAGAAGCGAAACAAAATGACAAGCAAATGATACAGTACAGTTTGAATGGGTACACTTTTTTTTTTAATAAGCAACCAGGGCTGAGATTGTGCTAAAATTTCTGGTGAAATAGCTTTCTTTATACTGTACATCCTTGCAAACTTGTCAGTTACGTTGAGAAGCCAGAAAAGAGCCAAAATAAGAGGTTTTAGGGGGTACCAGGCATTCTGTGACGGCTGAAACCGTAGATGTGTTAAGCAACTCTTGAGGGCTGGACGAAAGTCAAGTTGCTTATTGAAAAAAAAAGTGTATTGGGGTTAAAAGTGATTCGCCTTCGGTTAATTATTAAATGATTCTGTGATAGCAATGATATGATTAGGATGATTGATGATTCTTGATCAGAAGTTGTTGATGAAGTGTGATTAGATTGTGATTAGGTTTAGCGATTTATAAGTGATTCAGTGATAAGCATGTGATTGGGATGATAAATGATTCGGGATCATAAGTTGTTGATGAAGTGTGATTAGACTACGATTAGGTGTAGCGATTAATGATTACGTGATTCAGTGATAGGAATTAAATGATCGATGATTCTTGATCAAAATTTGTTGATTAGGTGTGATCAGGCTGTGATTGGGAGAAGCGATTAACGGAACAACAAAGAAGGGGCATGGGTCCACATTAGCCACAACAACAACACAGGAAGAATTTCATTTCTTCCTCGAAGATTTGGAAAGGGAAGTTGTATTGAGTTGATGTACGAAGTGGTGGAAATATCTGTCGTTTTTTGTTGAATTTCAAGATGACTGGGCCGTTCATTTCACTTTTTGTAGCATCATTTGTTTGGTAAGTATGATTTCATCGAAAAAAGCAAGATAAGGGAAGAAAATTGCTGAAAAATGCTCAAGCATGGTTGGTTGCAAACGGGAAGTGTTTCGGCCTAAACTCAAGCAGAGTGCAGCTCTACAGCATCGTCTGCTCGATTCATGCCCATCTCTATGCACCTCTACATCTTGAAACAATTAGCTAGTAGATGATTTACTCAAAGCTCCTATATGCAAATTTCAGAACCCAGAAAATGCAACTTTCTTGGGACTTTATTACCCTACTGTAGAATACTGAATACCTATTGTAAGTCAAGGTCTCAGCAGGGAAGATAATCAGCATACAATGCAGAAAACTTTAACAGTACCTTGACTGGGGGCCTGTTTACATGGAGGTGGGCCAGCCTGGTTAGCCGAGCTAGCTCGGTTAGGCGAGATCCTTTTTCAGAGCGTTGACATGGATAAATTTTCCAGCCCAGTTAGCCGAGCTAGCCTTTCTTATTAACACTTTTCCATTCTTTCCTGTCAAGTGTCAGAACTTCACCTCGCCTGACCAGGCTGGCCAGCTCTCCATACAACCGCAAAGTGAACAAACAAAAGATTCTTTTGTTCCCGCAGATCTCGGCTGGATGAGATCCACATCCTTTGATCGCGGATTTCACCTCACTGGGCTGGGTGATTGTTCATGTAAACGCAAGGTTCACAAACAAAAGAATTTATTGTTCCTTCAGATCTCACTTGGCCAAGCAAGCCTACCTAACCGGGCTGGCCTTCCTCCATGTAAGCAGGCCCTGGGAAGCTATTTTCCTGGGCGATGATACCTCCAAGCATTGAGAATCCTGTTGGCTGGGTGTTCAGCAGTGTCATTGCTGGAGGGTCTAGCTAGATAGATAGATCAGACAAACATATGTCATTATCATAAATAAATTTAGTCTGATTATAATCCATTTTATTTCAGCTTTGTTTATGCAAGCATTGACCCAACCCTTCTTCCTGGTCATCTCAAGCCATTTGGTGCTCATATGGACCCAAAACCTGTTGAAGAAAGTGAAGAAATCCCAGATGCAAAGACCTTTTTTGAGAAATATGTCCTACCCTCACGACCAATTGTCTTTCGTGGTGCTGCCAAGAAGTCCAATGCGTTTTCTCACTGGACTGAGGATTTCATGGTGAAGAATTATGGTGATTTAGAAGTCAGACTTGAGAACAAGTTGGAGAAAGAAGGTTATGTTCCAAAAGGAGCAAAAGGTACATATTGTCCTTTTCCTTTTAATTGATTGTTTTCTTTTGTTATTGTCTGTTGGTTTTTATTACATTCTTTTGTTATTTACTGTTTTCTTTTGTTTTCTTTTGTTTTCTATTGTCTAAGGCACTATTTTAACTATCATAGCAATACTTCATATTTCACAATTTATATTGATCTTCTCGCTGTAAATGGCAAGCTACTTGGTGTTTATAACACAATGCCAATTCAGCTGCGATTTCTGATTGGTGCATTTCGATCCGCATCTGGGTATAAATTCCGCCTTTTAAAAATATTTTTGTCTGTTTCTCACGTTTGTACTCTGACGAGTGTCAGACCAAAAAGGCTTTTAAGTATGCCGAAAATGCTTCCGCTGTTTATCACAATTTAGAAGTTTTGTACTGCTCAAAAATTAATACACCCTTAGTTAATTGTTCTTAATGAATAAAATAACCAGAAGCTTAAATATTTTTTTAAGATAGCAAACGAAAGATGACAAGATATTTGCTATCGACTATATATTCGACTGCACTTTCCAGCAGTCATCATCACTCTGATGATGACTGCTGGAAAGTGCAGTCGAATGTATAGTCGATAGCAAATATCTTGTCATCTTTCGTTTGCTATCTTAAAAAATGTTTAAGCTTCTGGTTATTTTATTCATTATCAAGTTGTATGCCCGTTTGGATATATTTTAATTGTTCTTGTTGTCAAAAAACCGACTGTTAGGTAATCAAACCTAACAATTAGCCATATTCATGAAATGTTTCCAGTTAATTGAAAAAATGCTAGAGCTGAATAGAACTAGAACTTGATAATAGGTTTCTCTAGCGTTGTTGCTTTCAAACAATTAGCAATTTCAAACTATCTATTTTAGGTGTGGGGAGAGACACAATAGAAAACTTCATCAAAACATATCACAATGAGCCAAAGTACATCGTTGGGGAACTCCCTTCTCCAATGTACAAAGATATCTTGGTACTCCCTTGCATGGCATGTGGACCAGTAAAAAAACGCATGGTTGAAATTGATATATGGATGAGCAGTGGGTCGAGCCAGAGCATTCTACATAAAGATGCATTTAATACAATGAATTGCCTGATTAATGGTACAAAGGATTGGAAACTTGTCCCATATTCTTATGAAAAAGAATTGTATAAGGCATACGAGGAGGGTGATCCAGCTGGTGGTTATTCAAGGATTAATGTCAGAAGTGTTGATATGGAGAAGTACCCAAAGATTGCTACTCTGCCGTATTATAACATCACTGTTCATGGTGGTGATTGTTTGTTTTTGCCTAAAAGCTGTTATCATCAAGTGAGTTTGTCTTTTTCATTTATTTATCGTTTAACAGCATCTTAAGCCTTGACCAAAGGACTCAATTTTTCACTTGATCTCTTTCTCAACATTTGATTTCAAAATGTAGTTAAAATCGAGCATGGATGGCAAAACGATTCGAATTTCCACTTGATCTCTTCACTCCACGTTGGCTTTTCTCTGCAACTTCCCACCTCCTAAAGACATTTGACTTGCTCGACAAGGTGGTCAAACGATTCAATTTTCAATTGAAGACACCTTTTTTCGTCAATTTCTTTATCGAGATCAAACTTTGCTCAACAACACTTGACGCCATTTGACTTGCTCGACAAGGGTGTCTAACGAGTCAATTTTTCACTTGATTTCTTGTCGAGTGAAAAAACGAGTGAAAGATCGACTTGTTTGGCTCGGGCTTTAGAATTACAGGGCGGGTTCTTTTGAAGCGAATCAAAGATCTGCTTTGTTATTTTGATTCTACGAAGACATGGAACCGAAGCTAACAAAATGAACTCATTGATTCGGTCTTTCAAGCAAATTTCAAGTTTCCAAGAAATATCTATCTTTAAGTTGCTGTCTCGGTAACTTCAAAATTCACACAATAATTCAAATTTTTAATACAGCTGCTGATAAATATTGACCTCGCCTTCCTCTACTGCCATTTTGGCGTGAAAGTTTGACTCAACCCAGTCGTGAATTATCACGTAACCAAAATACGCATCAAGAAACAACAACGAAAAACGGAATCAATTCCAGAACAAAGAAAGAAAGTTGTTTTTGCTTCGCTAGGCAATAAAAGCGAATTGCTACGAAAGCAATTCGCTTGATTCGGTCAGGAAAAGCGAAGTAGCTTCGCTACTACAATGACAAGAATGGTCCAATGTCGAATCAAAATTTTGCTCCGCTTCAAAAGAACGCACACATACTTAGTTATAGGTGTCATTGCTTTGCTATTCCATATATCTTCCATTAAACACGCTTACCGTTTTTCAACTTTTTTAACTTTTAGAGGGACTTGTATTTGATAGTGCAATTGACTAAACTCACTCAACATCTTATAAGAAATATCTTTGAAATTCCGAAAGTCAGGACTACAAGCTATGGAATCAAATCACTAAGTTTCCAAGGACCAAAAATCTGGAACGCCCTTCCGGATGAAATAACATCAGCTCGAAACCCAAGGCAGTTTAAAAACTTGCTAAAAGCGTGGTTTCTTAGTTACAAATGCGCTTGCTCCTTCTGCAACTAATAATGACGTAATGCAATCTCTGGAGTTGCTTCATGTTAGTGTAAATTAGTGTCACATCACTATTGTTAAAACTAACACTAAATAAGTCATAGAATAGAATCTTATTGTCTCCCTTTTCTATAACAGGTGAACTCTCGTCCTGGTTTCAACTTGGCAGTGACAATCTTGTTTTCTCGCTTTGATTTTGACAAACCTACAAACTTCAAAGACTGCAACTCAACAACAGAAAAATTCACACCGTTATCAGAATTCAATGTCGACTGGATGTACCCAGGTATTGATTGTATTGAAATGTATCGCATTGTTTTGTATAGTACGGTAATATACCTTTTCATCTAAAAGCCTTCATACGAGAATTCTGAGTCTTCTTCTAATTCTGACTCCTCTTCTGATTGCGACTCATCTTCTAATTCTGACCCTGCTTCTAATTTTGACTTTTCTTCTAGTTCTGACTCCTCTTCTAATTCCGACTCCTCTTCTAATTCCGACTCCTCTTCTTATTCTGACTCCTCTTCTAATTCCGACTCCTCTTCTAATTCCGACTCCTGTTCTAATTCAGACTCTTCTTCTAATTCTGACTCCTCTTCTTAGTTTGTCTCTTCTTCTAATCCAGACTCTTCTTCTAATTCCGACTCCTCTTCTAATTCCGACTCCTCTTCTTATTCTGACTTTTCTTCTTATTCTGACTCCTCTTCTAATTCCGACTCCTCTTCTAATTCCGACTCCTCTTCTTATTCTGACTTCTCTTCTTATTCTGACTCGTCTTCTAATTCCGACTCCACTTCTAATTCAGACTCTTCTTCTAATTCAGACTCTTCTTCTAATTCTGACTCCTCTTCTTAGTTTGTCTCTTCTTCTAATTCAGACTCCTCTTATAATTCCGACTCCTCTTCTAATTCCGACTCCTCTTCTTATTCTGACTTTTCTTCTTATTCCGACTCCTCTTCTAATTCCGACTCCTGTTCTAATTCAGACTCTTCTTCTAATTCTGACTCCTCTTCTTAGTTTGTCTCTTCTTCTAATCCAGACTCTTCTTCTAATTCCGACTCCTCTTCTAATTCCGACTCCTCTTCTAATTCCGACTCCTCTTCTTATTCTGACTTCTCTTCTTATTCTGACTCGTCTTCTAATTCCGACTCCTCTTCTAATTCAGACTCTTCTTCTAATTCAGACTCTTCTTCTAATTCTGACTCCTCTTCTTAGTTTGTCTCTTCTTCTAATTCAGACTCTTCTTCTAATTCAGACTCTTCTTCTAATTCTGACTCCTCTTCTAATTCTGACTCCTCTTCTAATTTTGACTCCTCTTCTAATTCTGTCTCGTCTTTTAATTCTGACTCCTCTTCTAATTCAGACTCTTCTTCTAATTCAGACTCTTCTTCTAATTCTGACTCCTCTTCTTAGTTTGTCTCTTCTTCTAATTCAGACTCTTCTTCTAATTCAGACTCTTCTTCTAATTCTGACTCCTCTTCTAATTCTGACTCCTCTTCTAATTTTGACTCCTCTTCTAATTCTGTCTCGTCTTTTAATTCTGACTCCTCTTCTAAGTTTGTCTCTTCTTCTAATTCAGACTCTTCTTCTAATTCAGACTCTTCTTCTAATTCTGACTCCTCTTCTAATTCTGACTCCTCTTCTAATTTTGACTCCTCTTCTAATTCTGTCTCGTCTTCTAATTCTGACTCCTCTTCTAATTCTGACTCCTCTTCTAATTCTGACTCCTCTTCTAATTCTGACTCCTCTTCTAATTCTGATTCCTCTTCTAATTCCGAATTTAACTGCCCGACGATTGGAGATGGAGCTCTGACAATATCAAAGCCTTGTGATGCTAAGCGATGATTATCCTGTCTAACACTGTGTCACAAACAGTCTTTATAAGTGAGACTGTATTTGCTATGGATCGCTATGGATAGTTGTTTCTTTGGGTTATGTTAGCAAATTTTTGCATGAGGAAATACGTTTCTCCTTGTTTTAAAACTCATTCTTGTTAATTTTTTATTAAGGTAAGGGTTACATGACGATGGGTTATGGAGAACTGTTTTCAACAAAGTCACAACTGTATCAAATGGCAAAACATAGAGAACTGACTGTTGAGGGAATACTCCAATCTTCGAGAGTTACAAGAGACCCTTTCACCGGAGACAAGATCACAAAACAATGGGTACGTGATATATTTGGTATCAAGAAAGGACAGAAGATCACCAAAGAAATGGTCAGGTCAATGAAAAAGTCACAACTCAGAAAGGTTGGCACGCTCTGGCATGAAATATTTTCATCCAATTCCTATGACTACGAATATTACAAAATATCACCTGCTGATGTTGTGAAAATGATTGCGGCATTGATGAAGGATAATACAATGATCAAGAAAGATACTTTTGTGGAATGGTATACAAAGAGATTGTATGGAACAAACATGTTTGGTGAAAATTTATTTAATGCACTGGCAGGATCAAAGGATGCTACAGAAATAAGCAAAGAAATGATTTTGAAGAATATTCTCACTGCAACTGAAAAGTAAGCTTTCTTTTATTATATTCAGATTTCTTAGACTTATTACATAAGTCCTTAGACTTATTACATAAGTCCCAGTTATCGCTGATCAAGCCAAGAATAAGACCAAACCAAGAGACTGTCTAGGAATTCAACTCAATATTGATAACTCTAACTCAATTTGTATGGTTCCAACGAGAGTTTTGCCTGTTTGATCACGGTAATCAAAGGATTGGTTTTGGGCTACATCCCCCTTTTGCCAAACATGACTTTTCTGTTGTGTAACCTTGCTTCTTTCTGATGCTGTTAAAAAGTAGGAAAATCAAGCCAAATAAGATTATTAAATTTCTGGTGTTTGCTCTTAGCTTTTAAAAAATGATAATATATAGACAACTTATCTCAGCGTTTCTGTCTATAGTCATTATCAATAGATTAGAAACTAGGCTTGATTAGAACTAGGTGACAGAAAAGCTTTTTTCAGGTATACTGTGAAGATGTTTCAGCGGAGATCCACCAGCCACAATATGTGTTACATGGCTATCATGACGCAAACTTGTGATGAAAGACCAGGCTTAATCTTCGACCTTTAACTTTTCACCTCATAGCCTCTGAAATTTTGACACCTTAAACCTGTGACCTTCACCCTTCACTTCTGCTGGCTCTTAACCTTTCGCATATAACCAATGACCTTTGATTTCATACAGATACATTGGAGATGATTCAATTGAAACCTATGACGTTGCTGCAAAGCACGATGAAAAAGAAGACAGAGGGGAAGCTTACATATTTGTAAGAAAAGATCTTCCCGACGAGAAAGATGAAGAATTTTACAAACAAATGATGGAAGCTCTTCCGGAAGAGCGTCGATTTATGGAAGAAGATGCTGAATTTCGATATGGAGCTGGGCAGCGAGGAAGCGAAGAAGAAGAAGAGGAACCGGAAGAAGGTGAAGAGGAGGGAAACGAAGGCGAGGATGATGGTGATAACGAGGCTGATGACGAGAATGAGGCTGGTGGTGATACCGATGCCAAAAATGCCAAACAGAATGCCAAAGATGAGTTGTGAAGAATTTTTTAAATTTTTTATCACATGACATTTACAATGCTGCTGGGAACTCATTGACATTATTTATAAAAATTAACAGTTTTGTAGCTTGTTAAGATCCCATAGTTTTGTATTTATTTTTGCTGAGACATTTTCTACGAAATTTCTTAATTTACATCACTGCTTATTTTTTTGTTTTCTCTTCACGACACGTTTGTCTGTTTTGCCTTTTTTTTGCTCACCTATCGAAAACAAGCTTACCTTATTGTTTGTCAAAATAACCTCTTCGTCGCAGCCTCTCGTTAACGAGGTTGGCCTCGTATATGCGAGAGCTGGCCTATACGCAAGCGACAGAGTTGGTGATAGCCTGTGTTTCAAACCCCTTCAAATCAAATTGAATTGAAAGACTCTGGAACGCAGGGTCTGGATCAAGTTGAAAGGATCTGGAACACAGGCTAAGTTGGTACTTTACAACTTAGAGGTACTTTAGATGGCACGCCGCAGTGCTGGTGCCCGTTTATTGGCAGGATCAGCTACAGGCTTCTTTTGGCTACTCTTTTGGGTTACCAGGTACTTGGCCAGGTAATACAGCGGAATTCTGGGGAACGAGCTAGTCTCACTCATTGGCCGATAGTAGTTTTGTATCAGCTTGCGCCAGTGTTCGCTCGGATGTTCGTTCTCGGATGTGTGTTGCAGAGATAACAACCTTGGGCAAGTTGTTAACACATATGTGCCTCTCTCCACCCAGGTTTATAAATGGGTATATGGTCGGTAGTTATGAGCGCCGTTTGTGGCTGCACACTGCTATATGCTAGATGCATCCAGACCAGGGGTAAAGTGTAAAGTCGACTGAGTAGCTCTAGGCTAGTAGTAGACTCAAAAAACGGCAACTTTACTTTACTTCCTTCGACGCTGTTTGGCTTAAGTCTGTTGAAAATCCCGGATACGCTATTGGGTAATAATATAAGTAAAAACAAAAAATTAACGCATCCTGAAGACTAAATCACAAGGAAAAAATAGAAACGAATAAGAAGGTCCGACCAATATTTAACAAAAGTTTTGAAAAGCGAAAACTTATGTATATTTTTCTGGAAAAAAGAAAATGAGTCTTTTTGTAATTTTTGCGAAAGATTCAAGCGAACTTATTATCCTAACTTAACGTTATGGGCCCTAAAGCTTTATGCACCCGTATCTTTAGTTTTCCAGAAAACCTCTCGAAAAGACCACCTATCTAATTTCCACCCAAGTTGAATAGGGGGAGGGATAGGGATATGGGATGGGGGCAAAAGCAGCTTAGCAGCCTCGTTTATGAGATACGCAATGCATGGTGGGAATGTTGCACAAGAAGTGAACCGCGAAAACCACAACAGCAAAAGGTTAATGGTGGACAACAGATTTGCGACTGTGCATGACTAAGGCCGGCTTTTTGTAATTATGGCTGATTTAACATTCTGTTTAACGGATTGGAACGAAGCTTTGCAACAGAAATGGCTATCCTGGCTGTCTGGAGTGAGGAGTAATGTCCTTCAACGTCAATTAAAAGTGTGAGTATGCTTAGGCCACATTTCACAATAAATCACAACGCAAAGCCATTAGGCACAAACTTCAGATTAGGCCCATCTCTGTCATCACAAACCACTTGCTACTCACAGTATTTCGAGTGAATGATATTCTCGAGTGGCCTTGGGACAGTTTCTTTTTACGGTTTATGCTGTTCCCCAAATTCTAGTCTAGATTTCAGGGCAATTTTGGTCAATATTTTGCCTGGGCTATCTATGATCATATGGTCATGTGCACTATTTTGTCAGCTAAGAGCCCTTTCGACATCCCTCAAATTTCAGCTGTGGTGTGCTCCTACCACAAAATCCAGACAGGCTCAAATTCCTGCTTTAAATATGCAGATAGATTTGACCTTATAATTAATTGTTGCAAGTAAAGTCATCTTGAGGCATCTTGACCAGATGTGCAATTTGTTGGCGTTGAGAGCAGCTGAGAGCTTCCTTCCTCCCAGTTGCAAATGCATTGGGTTGCACTAAATATTATAGTGACAGTTTCAAAGTCCTGAGGAAATGTAATTTTCAGTCATTTAGCTCAAATTCACTTCTGGTGTACTCCTGCAAAGAGATCTAAACTGGATTATTTCTCAATGGAGCTTTCCCATTATTATGTCACATGTGCTACACTTTTTCTTTAATAAGCAACTTGACTTTCGTCCAGCCCTCAAAGTTGCTTAAAATTTTATACATTTCAGCCCTCAAAGTTGTTAAACGTTGCTTAACATTTTTTTGTACCTACTAGCCACCTGCACCCCTGACTTCGCGGGTCAAAATCGTCATCTGTTAGGCCTACAATATGATATTTGGGAGACAGTAAGTGGAAAAACATTAGCTAACGAACTTCAACATGCAAAACATAAGAACGAAGAACAATTTCCTAACACAAGAAAGAGAATAAGCTTGGTTGTTTGACTTCTTAGCTGCTAAGAGTAATTCAATTGAGCCCTCAAGTTGCTTAATGTTAAGGTCAGTTCAGCCCTAGTTGCTTATTGAGCGGTTGCTTATTAAAAAAAGAATCTAATACCTGCACTGCATGGTAATAGTTGTAGTCCCTGCACCACCACTATTGTCAGTAAAGTAAATAACATTGTTATCTTGTATTGTAATTGGAGACTAATTCTTCTTTAAATGACTAGGAAAGCCTTAGTATAAATGCTGTATGTACTGTATTTACAACAACACGCAACAGCCTGTTTGCAGAGTATGGCTTTTTTCAAGAAGATCTCCTGTTATAATGTACTTCAAGGGACCGTATTATTTGGTTTGTTATAAGCAAAGTATGTTAAAAGGAGGATATTTTCTTTTGTTCTGTGGCTCCACACGCTAGCGAATCTATAATCGCTACTGTGGTGGATAATCACTACTGTGGTGGTACTTTTGGGTACTGTGGTGGTAGTTTCTGCGTACTGTGGTCGATAATCACTACTTGTGGTGGGTTACTATGCTTGCGGTGGTGGCAGTTTTGGCGTACTGTCGTGGATAATCATTACTTGTGGTGGGTTACTATGCTTGTGGTGGTGGCAGTTTTGGCGTACTGTGGTGGATTTTGTGGTTTTTTCTTGCTTGATCTATAGAGTTTTGCTATGATTTCGTATTCACCACATAAAGCATTATAACCCACCACAAGTAGTGCTTATCCACCACAGTACGCAAAAACTATCACCACAGTACGCAAATAGTACCACCACAGTAGTGATTATCCACCACAGTAGGCCAAAACTGCCACCACCGCAAGCATAGTAACCCACCACAAGTAGTGATTATCCACCACACTTCGCAGAAACTACCACCACAGTACGCAAATAGTACCACCACAGTAGTGATTATCCACCACAGTAGTGATTATAGATTCGCTAGCGTGCTCCAGGGACAATTTATATGGTATGCTTTATTCTAGAGCATGTTATGTATTCTAATTTTCTTGTTCTGTTGATAGATCATACAATCTCAAAAGTCAATGGTGTGCATTGCTTCATCCCTTGAAGTGCAATGATGATTGGATATTCTGCAGCAAAGGTTGTGGATTTCATGATGAAAGGAGACAGGGATGCAGTGAAAATTCCATCAACAGCATTGAATGAGAGCGACAGTGAAACAGAAATATTCAACTTGCTGCCAAAGAATCGAAAAGCAAAGAATCAAAGCATAAATATAAATAATGATGAGGTAATACCTACAGTAAATAGTAATGAAGACCTATGGTTGTAGACATACTTGCATACCTACCATTGAGAGGGGGTTCAGCAGGGTTGAGGTCTAGGGCCTGGAATCTGAAAGAGCCCCTAAAAATGGAAACTATCTTAAAGCTTCCTTCAAAAAACTTCCGAAAGGCCTCTTATGATTACATTACCCAGTGCCCTGCACTGCCTCTCCACATTCAAATAAAATATAATCCAAGTTCAAAGCCCATCTACTATCACATGCAACTTGTGCAAAAATCTATCCTAGTGTTTTCCATTCATGAAAAATATATAGAACTATAGTTATTATAATTATCGTTCAAAGTCGTATGAGATATTGATATCGACAGGAATAATCTTGCAAATAACATTCATTTCATAGTGCTAATATTGCCTCCTGAGGGACCATTGTTATAACCTTAAAACCCTTTGTTGTTCCCTGGCCTAACCTTACTGTCCTTTTTCCTTCTTGGTAGATCCTGCTTGGTCCCAAGTGTACAAACTAATTTATTATCTATTTTTTATCCAAAGTAAGTCACTAACTACCTCACTACCTAACTAGCTAACAAATCAACTAAACAAGTAACTAGCTAGTTAACTAAATAACTAACTTACTAATTAAGTAACTAACCAATTAGCTAACAAGCTAACGAATTAACTTACTAAATAATTTAAAAAGTAACTAGTTACCTAACCAACCAAGTAACTAAGTAACAAACTTACCAACTGCCTTGCAAAGTAATTTATTATCTTCCAAAGTAGCTAACAAACAAACTTTCTAACTAACAAAGTAACTAAACAAGTAACTAACTAACTAACTAAATAACTAACTAACTAACTAACTAAATAACTAAGTAACTAACTAACTAACTAAATAACTAACTAAATAACTAACTAACTAACTAACTTACTAACTAACCAACTTACTAATTTACTAGCTAACCAAGTTACTCACCAACTAACTAACCAACTTACTAACTAACTAACTAACTAACTTACTAACTAACTTACTAACTAATTAACTAACTAACTAACCAACTAACTAACTAACTAACTTACTAACTAACTAAATAACTAACTAACTAACTAGCTAAATAACTAACTAACTAACTAACTGACTAACTACCTTAAAAACTAACTAGTAACCTAACTAACTAAGTAAATATCTAACCAGCGTACTAACTAACCTACAAACTAATTTATTATCTTCCCAACTGGCTAACTAACTAAATAACCTCTTGCAATTACCTTATAACCCTTTGCATTTGCTGTTTTCACTGGCCTAACCCAACGGTCTTTTCCCTTCTTGATAGATCCTGCTTGGTCCCAAGTGTAAATCATTCCTTGCAACTGTGATTATGCTAACATTTGTTGGTATTATAATGATTGGATCAACGACTGCATTCTGGCTTGTAAACCCAAAGTCATTGGATGCCTCAAATCTAAATGCAGCCGCTGATGCTCAATGGGATAGTAAGCAACAGAGAATGTCAGATTATTTCATTCCAGAACTGTACACTTTGACGATTAGAACGAGCAGAGATGGAAAGGTGGTTAGCTTTTTAATACTATATAATTATTACTATTTATACTTTGTAAAATTGTTTTTTGTATTGTATTTTAAATATTTAGGCACGATACCCAATCAGCAAAAAAGTTACATAATATAAAAAAAGAGTTACAAATTTATTACAAAATATTTCAAAATCCTAATAGGCTGCTCTTCCCAGGGGTCGTGCTTTATTTCAAATACTTAACAATTTTTCAAATACTTTATTTCTTTATTTCAAATACTTTATAACTGACATGCTAGTTTTATTTATGAAACTTGCTAATTACCAAGCTTACTAAACTATTCACTGTTAACTTAATTGAGTACCTTACTATTCTGTGTTACTATTTAACAAACTAACTAATTAACTAACTAACTAAAAATCTAACTAACTAGCTACACTAACTAACTAACTTAGTAACTAATTAACGATCTAACTAACTAACTAACTGACTAACTAACTAACTAACTAACTAACTCACTAACTAACTAACTAACTAACTAACTAACTAACAAACTAACTAACTGACTGACTGACTGACTAACTAACTAACTAACTAACTAATTAAATAACTAACTAACTAACTAACTAACTAACTAACTAACTGCCTAACTGACTGACTAAGTGACTGACTAACTGACTAACTAACTAACTAACTAACTAACTAACTAACTAACTAACTAACTAACTAACTAACTAACTAACTAACTAACTAACTAACTAACTAACTGACTAACTAACTAGCTAACTATGACTGACTGACTGAATGACTGACTAACTAACTAACTAACTAACTAACTAACTGACTGACTGACTAACTAACTTAGTAAAGAACTATTTATCTAACTAACTAACCAACAAATTAGCTAACTAACTATAACTGGCTAACCAACTAACTAACTAACTAACTAACTAACTTAGAAACTAACTATTTATCTAACTAACTAACCAATTAACTAGCTGACTAACTAACTGGCTAACCAACTAACTAACTAATTAACTAACTTAATATCTAACTAGCTAACTAACTAACTAACTAACAAACTAACCAACTAACTAACTAACTAACTAACCACCTAATTTACTAGAAACGTATTTGCTAATTAACTAACTAATTAGCTTACTAATACAGTTATTATATTACTGAATGATTTGTGACATATTTTGCAGGTTTATGATGGCAATGTTAAAATCAAACTTGAATGTCGACAAGATACGAATGCATTTGTCATTCATTCAACTAAACATGTCATAACTCGTATTATGTTGAAAGAAGATATGCCTGCTAAAGATGCTAAAGCAAAAGGTATATAGTTTTGTCTATAACCGACTGTTTGACTTGATGAAAAGTGTCAAGGTCTCCCGATTAGTACAATGGAATAGCAATAGATACACAACCATCCTCCATACCCAACCTCGTCCCCAGGCCCCCAATCGAGTTTCCTCGAATCTCAACCGTCAAATCGATTTTGGCCCTGGTACCGGCCACAAAATCTGCCAAAATACTGGCAATTTGGGCCAAGGCAGTGCCTTGAAGGCACCAAAACAAGATATAGATTCCGAAAGCAGATGTTCTTAGAAAGAAAATACAAAGAAAGTCATCGATAACTGCCAGGCAAGATACAATATCTCATGAAGCATCATTTTTTGGTTTTGATAAATGTTTTTTTTTTACATAGTTTTCAGCCTATTTTGGTGTGAAACTTTGAAGAAACTGTGATGTCACTTAAAATTTCTATTTTATGCCAATCAAACTGCGAATAGACATGGCCGATACCAGGGTTGAATATGGACAGCGGACATGAAGAGGCCTATTCACCCAGGGGACGAGGTTGTCTCCATACCATGTAAAATAGTACCCATTTCATTAACTTTTCACTGAGTTGGCAAAATTCCATTATTGTATCCCATTATAGGGCAATGAGAAATGTGGTTCTCTGTTATTTACTACCTTGATCTTAACCACATTTGTCATTGCCCGATGATGGGAGACAGACAGACAGACAGACAGTCAGTCAGTCAGTCAGTCAGTCAGTCATTCAGTCAGTCAGTCAGTCAGTCAGTCAGTCAGTCAGTCAGTCAGTCAGTCAGTCAGTCAGTCAGTCAGTCAGTCAGTCAGCCAGCCAACCAGCCAGCCAACCAGCCAGTCAGTCAGTCGGTTCTCTGTTACTTACTACCTTGACCTTAACCACATTTCTCATTGCCTGATGACTTGAGATAGATCTCTCCCGAAACGTTGTCCTAATAACTATCAAAGGGTTGTCATGATAAGGGGCGATTATCATGTCTAATACTTTGTATGAAACAGCCTAAGCTCAAGTACACTTACGCTACCCTCGATGTTATCACCCCGTCGTGTTACCCCATGTTAGTGTTAGTTTCGTTGCACGATGATGAGAGACGGATCTCTTTCGAAACATTGCCGTGAAAAATATCAAAAGGCTTGTCATAATAAAAGGCGATGATTGTCATGTCTAATACGGTTTCAGAAACAGCCTTGATATTTTCGAATATATTCACTCATATCAAGTCTTTTTTTTAATTTTGCTCTAGATTTTAAAGCTGTGAGATTGGTTAATGACACTGAAAATGAAGTGTCAGTCATCCATTTGAACAGTAATATGGAAAAAGGAAAGTTTTACGAAGCAAGTTTTGATTTTCATGGTGGTATTGGTACAGAAGGAAAGGGATTATTTCGCATTCAATATGAATCAAAGGATGGGAACAATGAGTAAGTACTGTATTTTAATTTGCATATTATTTTAACGCAGATAATTTTTTCGATTACGAGGAAAGTAGATAGTTGTTCTGAATTAGCCTATCAAATAAGGTCATCAAAATCAAGGGAAGTAGCCATTTGTTTGATTCGTTGAGTGAATTTTTACCGAATCAAGGAATGTAGATAGTTGTTTGAGTTTTCGAGTGAGTTTTCTATCGTTATCGAATCAAGAGATGTATACGGTTTTTGTGCTACTGTGTGAGTTTACTATGGTGATCAGAATCAAGAGAAGTAGACAGTTGATTAAGTTATCGAGTTTTCTATGGTGATCAGAATCAAGGGAAGTAGACAGTTGTTTGAGTGATCGAGTGAGTTTACTATGGTGATCAGAATCAAGAGAAGTAGATAGTTGTTTGAGTGATCGAGTGAGTTTACTATGATGATCAGAATCAAGAGAAGTAGACAGTTGTTTGAGTGATCGAGTGAATTTACTATGATGATCAGAATCAAGAGAAGTAGACAGTTGTTTGAGTGATCGAGTGAGTTTACTATGATGATCAGAATCAAGAGAAGTAGACAGTTGTTTGAGTGATCGAGTGAGTTTACTATGATGATCAGAATCAAGAGAAGTAGACAGTTGTTTGAGTGACGAGTGAGTTTACTATGATGATCAGAATCAAGAGAAGTAGACAGTTGTTTGAGTGATTGAGTGAGTTTACTATGGTGATCAGAATCAAGAGAAGTAGACAGTTGATTAAGTTATCGAGTTTTCTATGATGATCAGAATCAAGGGAAGTAGACAGTTGTTTGAGTGATCGAGTGAGTTTTGTATGATGATCAGAATTTAGGAAAGTAGACAGTTGTTTTAGCTAGCAAGTGAATTTTCTACGTGATCAGAATCAAGGGAAGTAGACAGTTGTTTGAGTTATGGAGTTGAGGATAAGAATCAAGCGAAGTAGACAGTTGTTTGAGTTATCAAGATTATGATAAGAATCATGGGAAGTAGACAGTTGTTGGAGCCATGAAGTTGGATCATCAGAACTGACGAACAAAGACCTATACAATCTTGAATTTATTTTTCCATAATTTCAAGAATTCTTTTCATAATTTACCCTTTTTGTTCCTTAGAGTTATGATTGTATCAAATTTTGAAGCATCGTATGCTAGACGCGTGTTCCCTTGTTTCGATGACCCTGGAATGAAAGCTAAATTTGATGTAAACATCGTTCATGGAAGTCAGCAGTCACTCAGCAATCAACCTTTGTCAAAATCAGTAAGTTCATTCATACAATTGAATCGTGAATCTTGAATTCTGTTTACTCTTTCTAGAAAACACGTCTCACTCGAGAGAAGGCTGATTTCCTCTCTTCCTCTATTATAGATTTATATTTATATTTTTTCTCCTCTATTATAAATTTATATTTATATTTTTTCCTTCTCCATTTTTTTGTCTTTGTTGTTTTTATTTTATTGCTTGTCTTCTTTTTTCCTTACATTTCGCCAAGCCACCTTTTAACGTTCATTAGCTTTTCTTCCTTCTCTCTGTTCATTTATGCTCTACCATTCTCCTGACCTCTGTACCTTCACTTATATGCTCATTTACTTCTTTTTGTCAAGATCTTCATCTGCTTCCCTTTTCCTGATGATTCCAGTTTCTTTCTATAATTTTAATTGACTCATACAATCTTCTTCCCTTAAAATTCCTTTTCTTTATGATATCTCCTTTTTCTTCTTCTCCTTCTTCTCCATCCCCTTTTGCTTCTTCTTTTCCTTTTATTCTTTTTCTTAGCCCTCGTCTTTATCTTCGTTTTCTATTACTACTGTACTTCGTTATCTTTTTCTTCTTCCTTTTTGTGCTCTTCTTCTTCTTCTTCTTCTTCTCCTTCTTCTTCATCCCCTTTTGCTGCTTCTTTTTCTTTTATTCTTTTTCCTCGCCCTCGTCTTTATCTTCGTTTTCTATTACTACTGTACTGCATTATCTTTTTCTTCTTCCTCTTTGTGCTCTTCTTCTTCTTCTTCCTCTTCTCCTTCTTCTTCGTCCCCTTTTGCTGCTTCTTTTCCTTTTATTCTTTTTCCTCGCCCTCGTCTTTATCTTCGTTTTCTATTAATACTGAACTTCATTATCTTTTTCCTCTTCCTCTTTGTGCTCTTCTTCTTCTTCTTCTTCTTCTTCTCCTTCTTCTTCATCCCTTTTGCTGCTTCTTTTCCTTTTATTCTTTTTCCTCGCCCTCGTCTTTATCTTCGTTTTCTATTACTACTGTACTTCATTATCTTTTTCTTCTTCCTCTTTGTGCTCTTCTTCTTCTTCTTCTTCTTCTTCTTCTTCTTCGTCCTCTTTTGCTGCTTCTTTTCCTTTTATTCTTTTTCCTCACCCTCGTCTTTATCTTCGTTTTCTATTACTACTGTACTTCATTATCTTTTTCTTCTTCCTCTTTGTGCTCTTCTTCTTCTTCTTCTTCTTCTTCTTCTTCATCATCCCCTTTTGCTGCTTCTTTTCCTTTTATTCTTTTTCCTCGGCCTTGTCTTTATCTTCGTTTTCTATTTCTACTGTACTGCATTATCTTTTTCTTCTTCCTCTTTGTGCTCTTCTTCTTCTTCTTCTTCTTCTTCTTCTTCTTCTATATTTAAAAAGAACATTTCACCTCTTAGAGTATGATTGTTAAATTAGAAGTAGTTCAAATGTTGGCCATTTTTTTAGGTGCATTTTGCCACTCCTCCCTGTTAATTTATAGAATTTTTTAACTCCCTTGTATTATTGGGACCCTCTCTTACTAGACTTGCACCATTTTCTGCCCCATTTTTATGTTTGAAGAATTCTTCTTCAAACATTATGCAGGGGTTTTCGGCAAACCGGATGAAATACACCTAGATAGATAGGAATCAGGAATGTTGTAACAATAAGATCGGAATTTCTATTCTCTGTGCACACAATTTAAACAATCATTGAGTTGATTAATTATTTTAATTGCAATTCAAATGCATACAATCAAAACAATCGAAGAGGTTGTTCCGAGTCTTCGAAATTTGGCATCAGTTTGAACAACAAACTCATTAGGAAACCATTAGCCAGCATGCGCTAAAATCTGGAACAAACAGAAAAGCTGAGAACTCGTGGAATGAGTGGGAATAAACGGAACTGAATGGAACCATTGTAGGCATGCTGAAACAAAATTGGAATAACTTGGAATCGGAGGGGAAAAAAGGGACAAAGTAGAAATTGGTGGGAATAAATGAGAACGAGAGGTGACAAGGTGGAACAAACAGGGAATCACTGAAGAAGATGGAGGAACAACTCAGAAAAAAGGAAATTACCGCAAACAAGCGAGAGCAAATTGAAACTAAATGGGGATCAATGACGATTGCGGGGGAAAGCAGGAACAAAGCCTGAAACAGCTAGAATCACAGGGAACAATTGTGGAGATTTATGCACACTGCAAGCGACTATGTTTAGGCTTATCTCAGGCTGATCTTAGCTGATCTCATTCTTCAAACATGGCTAATGGGTACCTTTAATCTACTTTGGTATATTTGAAAATGAAATGTTAGTAAGAAACAAGCAAAATGGCTTCCAGATCAGACATGGATATCTCTGCTTGCTATAAGTGAAGGTGAAATGATGTTTTAAGCGCCAGTCGCTAGGATCTTTATAGAAGGTGGAGTAATAGAGACATCGACCCTAGATGTGATGCTACGGTGGCAGGGGATCGAACCCAAACCTCGCTGAGCTTCTAACGCCACAAGCCAGCTGAATTTGACCCTGATGCCACAGTACCTTCATGCTATAAGTCAATTTTTATGTGATTTGATGTATTTTTATTTGAAATATTTGTATTTTGCTCTCGTTCAGTTAATCGTTAGAAAGGAGATAATAGACTTTAGTTGTATCACAATTTTCTACTCGATTAAAGGTTTTCCAACTTTGGAATTAAAACCTTACTGAAAGGTATATGCTGAAAAGCTCAATTAAATTTAAAAAGTTGTTCTACTTACTTTTGTTTCTTTTTTCATTTCAAGGTATTTTTAAAGAATGGATTGGTTAAAGATCATTTTCAGCGGACTCCGAAAATGTCAGTTTCCTTGATACAAATTGTCATTGGTGATTTGCATAATCAACAAACATCTTACATCAGGAAAATTCCGGTAAGTAAAGAAAACAATTTCTTGGAAATTTATCCGCTATTTATATATATAGACCTGGAATATTATTATTATTGCTACATTTAGAAAGAAAATGTCACCTCTTAGAGTATGATTGTTGAATTAGAAGTAGTTCGAAAGTTGGCCATTTTTAGGTGCTATAACAAGGTTTAAAGATATATTATCTTAAGGATTAACACTAAGATGTCTATCCCTTGAAAAAGATCCCATTTTGATCATATCAACTAAAGAGTTACTATCAGCTTTTCTTATTGCAGTATAACCAACGAGTTGAGGCTCGTCAGAATTTGAGACAGAAAATCATTTAAGCCTTTCTTGAACACACCCAGCGATAGCCCCACTCAAGTCCCTAATATGTTTAGGTAGTAGGTTGAACAGCTTTGGACCCTGAATGCAGAAACTTCCTTCTATTAGCGAACATATCTTATGTTGTCCAACGATTCTTCTGATCTGACACTTCCTTCCATGTTGAATATGGTTGTGTGAATTGACTTCCTCATCATCTTCTATAGTTATAGGCCGAGTTTTTTGATGGTCTTTTGCAGTCGCTGTAAATTTTTTCTAATGTTTCCATTAAGTCACTGACAGTATTTTCAGTGTTTGCAAAAACTGTGAAAGACCGTCAACGACCCCAATGACTATAATAAAACCAGCCTTTAGATGGCCTTGCTAAATTTTCACATTACCCAGCGGAAAAACCGAATTAGGGTGCCATGAAGTTTGGTGCTTTTATCAACTTGCTTTGGTGGTCAATTTATCATCTCCTTTGATAATTTTTTTCAGATCAATGTATTTGCTCCTCCACAATTCACTCTACAAGCTGCTTTTATAAACCAATTAGCTGTCTCTGGAGTTGCCTTTTTCGAGAAGAAATTTAGAATGAAATATCCACTGGAGAAGCTTGGTAAGATCTTAAGATTTTCAACTCTTAGTTGCTTCATAAGACTTTGGCTTTAACCCTGGGGAAGTACAATAGGAAATATGCTCTTATGTTAGTTATTTACATAAATCGTCTTGTTGTTCTTGAAATAAGCTAATCTTAGTTTTCCTTAGCTATCCGAGCCTTGATAGTTCCCTAAAGTTTTTGATTTTTTGGGAATTTGCAGCCTTGAGTTCCACACAAAGTTGTGCCTTATGTATTACAATGCCATGAATGACAAATCTTATATCTCTTTCTATTTGCCTTTAGATCTTGTCTTCGTACCTGGTATCCCTGTGTCTGTTGGAGCCTGGGGACTGATCACCTTGACAACGATCCATAATGCAACAGCGCAACAGCAGTACACATCAGCTAATTCTGTTTTACGTCAGATATCAAAAATAGTAAGTTAGAATTGTATAACCCTCTTTTGCTTAGATTCTATTTAATTTATTGTTTACTAGCATCTGGATTGGGCAGGGGATCGTTTCTGAAAAGTTGCTTGCGATCAGTGGCGTTCCCAGACTAAAAATACTAGGGTGGACAAAAATTCTTGGAGGTTTGGGGTCGTAGCCCCCAGGAAAATCTTTTGGGGCCACGCCCTTCAAATGCTCGGAAAAGGTGGCCAACGCCCATTCTAGAACATCCTAAGATGAAATAGAAACAAGCAAAGATCAACTATTTACTACTAACTTGCAAAAATTATCCCACTGACAGATATAACAACGACGTAACAACGACGAAAAGTTTTTGAAATTTACTGCATTCAAATACTAAAGACCATGTTCTTTTTGACGGTCTTTTTGATTGCTAATAGCACAAAATCATGCGATGTTTCACACGATGCCACTGTGACTGGTAAAGTTGCGCTGATTTTCACCAATGCATACAATGTCGGGAGAAGTGAGCTCATTCCAATTTTGCTGAAAATCTTGCCCCCCCCCCAGTCCACCCCGTGGTGATGCCACTGCTTGCGATGCAAAACTGTTTAACCGTTTGGCCACATCGCACAAAATTGCATGTCTCACATATTTTGCTAACAACACGCATAAGCATGAAATATGTTTTTTCTTAAATTTCATTAGCATTGCTAAGCACATTCTGCTTGTGAAGCAATGTTTTGCTACGTGGCTTAACAGTCAGACATTGCTTTGAAAGCGAATTCAAATTGCTGACGTTTTTATTTTGAGAAGGTCAGACGAAGAAAGCTTTCATGTATATCCAGAAATGTTTCCGCTGTTTTTTTGTAATTTGGAAATTTTTTTCCAGTCAAAACAATGCCAATCCAGCTTCATTTTCTGATTGGTACATTTCGATCCACAAATGGGTATATCCCGCCTAAGTCATTTTTTTCAATCTGTTTTTAACGTTTATACCCTGAGGATTGTAAGACGAAAAAAGCTTTTAAGTTTGTCTTAAGATTTTTCTGCTATTTCTAGCAATTTGAGGTATTTGAAGAGCAGAAATACTTTTATTTGCTAAGGTGAACTAAAACTGAACTTTTCTTCTTCTAGTGGCTTCACAGTTTGGTCACAACAACTTCCGTGTCTGAACAATGGCTGACGGAAGGTTTAGCAACTGTCATGGCAACGGAATGTTTGATTTCCATAAGACCAGAATGGAAACCAGATCAGATCTTCTACCAATACGAGACCAATGTCGCATTAGAACGAGGCCAGTTCCTAGCATCAAAACCACTATTTTCTTCAACCTTCAATAATTCATTGGATAAAAGTCAAAGCATGCCACTTGAAAGATATACTAAGGTTTGTATGCAAGTAAAATTAATATCGTAACCCCTGAATCATCCACATAAACCATTGGTATACAGTATTAAATCATAAATTTCCAGGAGGTTTTGTCAGTTTGCATCTATAGTTTTAACCAGGTTTCAACCCCCCTTGATTATCCAATATGCTCATTGAAACACGATGTGAGATGATATATTTCCTGGAGGTAAATTATTTCTGTATTCCGTTAGTTTCCCCCTGCAAGATCCAAACAATTCATTGGAGAACGATATTGACTCAATTTTTTCCAGGAGGTTTATTTACTTATTTTATTTGGCCCTTGGTGCAATGGTTTAATTTCATAGTTCGCAGTTTTAACTTAAAGAATTTCTGATGGTTTTACCACACGGAATTATGCCACTAGAATAGATTTTTCCACATGTTGCATGCAACAATTGATGAGATTCAAACCTGGACTCTATGACCAGAGGGCCAACGACGTTTCCTTTGAGCCATAAAGATCAATGAAAGCAACTTTTTAAATCATACAGGCAAACGAGAGGAAACTCTTGGGCTATATTACTTACTGGGCGGTTTCATTGAGGTCTATAGCTTAGTTGAAACGTGATTGGCTATCAGGTAGTAGTATAGCTAAGAGATTTAAGCAACGAGATTATAGTTATGTTGTCTTCCTGGAAAGACTTCCTAGATCTTCTGCTATTAAACATTAAACCTCAGAGCCGGAATTATCATCCAGAGGAAGAAATTACATGAAAGGGCAGCTTCGGTAAATTACCTATAATCCGGAGCAGCACGGAGTACCCTTAACTGCGATTATTTCAAGTACCTTAGCTCTTATTTAATCCTTCCTTTGTAGAATTAAAATTAATATCGTAACCCCCGAATCATCCACATAAACCATTGATATATATTAATTGGTTTATGTTCATTGGAGGTTTACGAGGGCCATATGTAGGATGCCTTTGTGGTTACTTGAGAGGTGCGGAAGGGTGTATTTGCACCCCCGGAGAGTAGAAAATCAGGTGATAATTAGAGAGAGGTCACTTATGATTAGAGAGAAGGTGACCGTTTGGGATTTGGGTATAAATAATGTTTATCGTTGATATCAGAAGAGGTGTATTTGCCCCCATCGAATAGTGGAAGTCTCTGAAATTAGAGAGATATAGAAAATAATTAGAGAGCGGGGAGGCCAAGGATGCGTAGTGTGTAGGATTTGAAAAATTAGGCTATGGGGGTGCGGTTACGCCCCTCGGAAGAAGAAAAGTGTTCAAAATAATAGGCTCATTGATACACTATGTGCAATGATATATTTCCAGGAGGCTACGTATTTCTGTATACCGTTAGTTATGAAATTAGTGGCTTCAACATTCTCCTTGCAAGATCCAAAAAATTCATTAACGAAATATATTGACTCATGTATTTCCAGGAGGTTTTATTTAGTCTAATTGCATGCAGCTTGGTGATGTGCCAGGTGATATGATAATATCATTGGCACGATCATCCCAACCGTTCAGTTATCTCCGCAGCTCTTTTATCTTTCATTTCTTGTCCTGTCCTCATAACTTTGACAGTTTTGAGTTCCTCAGCTCCTATTTAATTCTTCCCTTTAGGCCTCTTCTATTTTGAAAATGCTAATGGGCATTGTTGGCAAAAAGAAATTTACAATCGCCGTGCAGGTAAGTTCGAATTGTTTTATTGGTAAAACCCATTTGAGTGAGTTTTGTTTACCACAGGAGCAATATGAAATGCCAGACCTATGTCTTTCTGGCAAATAGAAAAACTTCTTTGTTGCGGAAGCGTATACTATAATCTTAATAATCAATAATGGTTTGCATGTGTACGTTCTCAGGCTAACTGTAACTAAAAAACCCGAACTTACTCGGGAAATCGCAGAGTCCACACATCCTACTTGGACGGGGATATCGTAGAAGCAACGGCTCCTTTCTTGCAACTCCACAAATATTACATTATATTAAATATCAAAAGCCCCATTCGCAAGCTTGATTTGAAAAATATTTGAATGAGATTTGAAATTAGCCTTTCTCTCTAACGCCCTAACGGTGGTGACAAGATAAAAATGCTGATTTTTTCTAAGGATGGGATAATAGTGTTTATTATTTTCTATTTTTCTTTTTAGAAATATTTGAAAAGGTATCAGTATGGAGTGGAAGAGTTCATTGATTGTGTGTCTGAAGTAAGTATTTATTAAATGATTCAGTGATTAACTGATTAGCTCGTTGATTGCCCGATTGATTGATTGATTCGCTTATTGATCGATTTTGCGGGACTCGAGGGGGTCAGTCCGTTGTTAGGGATGAAAATTCCTGATGTTCCATAGTCAGTTTCGTCATTGAGATATATCAAGGCCCTGATACACTATCATATGCAGATGTAATTCGCTTCACGTTTTGGGTACTCCCCTTGTTGTATATTGAGCACTGTACCCCTAGAATGACTAACTGAATGGCTAATTGTTTGAATTGATTGAGAGAGCAGATTTATTGATTAGGTCGTTGATTGCCCGATCGGTACATTTATCGAAAACCCTCCTTGCTGGTTTTAAGTAACACACCCATACAATGACTGATTAAGAGGGGTTAATTGATTAATAATTGATTCCTTTTAAAATGAATTTTTGAATGATGGGTAGTTTTCTTCTTCTTCTTCTTCAGTCAGGTGATGCTAGTTGCACTGCTGTGGCCTTCCTGAGGCTTCGCCAGCTTTCTCTGTTCTCTACTGCTCTTGTAGCCGTTGATAGTTTCATCCCAGTCAATGTATACATATCTGGTAGCTATGATATAGCTGGTCTGCCTTTTCTCCTTCTACCTTCTACCTCTACCTTTCTACTTATCAAAATCTTTTCCAATCAATCTCTTCTTACAGTGTGACCAAAGTATTCCAACTTTCTTAGAGCGACGCTCTTCCGAATTGTCATTTTAGTTCTTAGCTTATCCAGCAACCATCGATTAGATCTTTTGTCTGTCCATGGCACCCTTAGTATTCACCTATAGACCCACATTTTTAAATGTATCCACTCTCTTTTCTTCCTATCTTGTCAGATTTCAGGTCCCGTAAGTCCTCGAATAAGCCCTCGGGGCAGTGGTGTAGAGCTGGAAAATAACTAGGGGGGCTCTGCTGTGAATTTCGTTGAAGAACAATACGATAAATGACCTTTTTCTCAATAACTAGAGGGAGCTCAGCTCCCCCAGCTCTACACCCCTGCCTCGGGGGCCTATTTGCATGATATAATGTTAAGGTGGGGGCATTTTCGATGGGAGGGTTTATTCGAGGAATGGGGGTTTATTGGAAAGTTTAATAGTTCCAGTGTGTTTGCGACAGAATTGCTTAGAGAAAAAAGATAGCTTATGGATATTCTATAATCAATGTCATCTGCTTGCCAACATCCAATGGCTCATAATTGGTTGTATTGATAGTAAAAACTATCAGGACTACCTAGCTTGTTCAGCGTTTTAATTTGTTGAAAGATGCATTAAAGACAGAAACGAATTCATAAATCCTTCGAATAATTTTCTATGGGGGCTTATTCGAGGGGAGGGCTTATATACAAAAATGAATTCTTAGATGGGGGCTTATTCAAAGATTTACGGTACACTGTTTTTAAGCTGTCAAACA
Source organism: Chrysaora quinquecirrha (assembly GCA_014526335.1). Taxonomy (NCBI): domain Eukaryota; kingdom Metazoa; phylum Cnidaria; class Scyphozoa; order Semaeostomeae; family Pelagiidae; genus Chrysaora; species Chrysaora quinquecirrha. The sequence continues at coordinate 847,463 of JACTAT010000035.1, forward strand.
ATTCAGTACCAGCTTAAATTACTTCAGATAATTCTGTCTCATACATTCATACCCGTGTCGATTTCAGGTATCAAAACCTACGAACATAAAAGATATTATGAAATCTTGGATCAATCAACCTGGCTACCCTGTGGTCAATATTCAAATGTTGTCGCGAAAACGAGTCCGTATCTCTCAAAAGAGGTTCGCAATTTATCACAGTTCAAAGTCCAAGTAAGAAAATTTCAATGTACTTTATGCTGTTTCTACAATTTTTGATAAAATACGTTGGAAGATCTTTAATACTTTTGCTATTATCTATGGAACCAACTCTCCCCCTGTTACAATTGTGTTTTGAGTAAAAGTTGACTGGCTTTGCTACCAATTGGTAACGAGGTAACGGGGGGAGCATTGCAGTTATCAGCGCAAAATTTCGCTACATAGGCTGCATTCCTTTGAAATAAGGCCTTCATAGTTTGTTATTTCGTCCGATATTTTTATTTTTGTTTTAGCGAAACATGGTTTTTTCCGCTTCGTTTTGAAACTTCAAATTATGATCATCCTAAGAAAATTTGGTTGGCTTCTGGCAAAAGTAAGCAAATTGATTTTCAAATTGACAATGTAATGATTTTCTCTGCATTATTGATAGGAGAAGTTGTGCTTCTGGGGTTCGGGGACCAGTTGCATTGGGAAACCTAGTACCCCAACTCCCCGCCAAACCCCCAAAACTACCGAGCTACGTGAAAAAATTATTTAAGATGTTAGATTTTGATACTAAGCCGCATTAAGATAGCTTTTGCCAGGTTGCGGACTATTCTTTGGGCCCTGTAGAACTCTTTAAAGCCTTGGAGTCCAAGGAGTTGCTCTGGCCCAAGCCTACTTCCCTCCGGCCCCAGCTTTAAAGACGTTCTTTTTATAAGAAACCTCTAATTATAAATTGCATGAGCCAGTATTTAGATTATATCTTTGTAAGTTGTTTCTTTGAGGTGTGTTTCTTTTATCAAATGACACAACTTCTTATGATGTATTTTACTTCTCTCTGCATTTCTCTTGAATTTTTATTCTATTAACCACTTGTATATGTTTCTCATAGCTCAAATGAAATTTCGCAAGAGTTTTAAATGGTTGAAAGCTAATTATGGACAAAAAGGTCTTTACAGAGTGAATTACAATGAGAAGTTATGGAAAGCTATAATATATCAACTTAAAAAGAATCATTCGGTAAGTCTATTCATTCCTGTTTAGTTCATAGTTCCAACAGAGGTATAGTTTATTGTCTGGCTGACTGACTGACTGACTGACGGACTGACTGGCTGGCTGACTGACTGACTGACTGACTGACTGACTGACTGACTGACTGACTGACTGACTGACTGACTGACTGACTGACTGGTTTGCTGGCTGCCTGGCTGCCTGGCTGCCTGGCTGACTGGCTGACTGGCTGGCTGACTGGCTGGCTGACTGACTTACTGACTGACTGACTGGTTGGCTGGCTAGCTGGCTGACTGGCTGGCTGGCTGGTGGACTGGCGGACTGGCTGGCTTGCTGACTGACTGACTGACTAACTATCTGACTTACTTACTAGCTAACTAACTAACTCAATAACTAACTAACTAATTAACTAACTATGTAACTAACTAACTATTTAACTAACTAACTAAGTAACTAGCTAACTAACAAACTAACTAACTAACTGACTAACTAACTAATTGACTAATTAACCATCTTACTGACTGACTGACTGACTGACTGACTGACTGACTGACTGACTGACTGACTGACTGACTGACTGACTGACTGACTGACTGACGGACTGGCTGGCTGGCTGGCTGACTGGCTGACTGGCTGACTGACTGACTGACTGGATGGCTGGCTGGCTGGCTGGCTGACTGACTGACTGACTGACTGGTTGGCTGGCTGACTGGCTTGCTGACTGACTGACTGACTGACTGACTGACTGACTAACTATCTGACTGACTTACTAACTAACTAACTAACTCAATAAGTAACTAACTAATTAACTACCTATGTAACTAACTAACTATTTAACTAACTAACTAACTAACTAACTAATTGACTAATTAACCATCTTACTGACTGACTGACAGACAGACTTACAGACAGACTGACTGACAGACTGACTGACTGACTGACTGACTGACTGACTGACTGACTGGCTGGCTGGCTGACTGACTGACTGACTGACTGACTGACTGACTGACTGACTGACTGACTGACTGACTGACTGACTGACTGACTGACTGACTGACTGACTGACTGACTGACTGACTGACTGACTGACTGACTGACTGACTGACTGACTGGCTGACTGACTGACTGACTGACTGACTGACTGAATGACTGACTGACTGACTACAGAAGCCTGTTTACAATTAGGTCATCTATTATTTGATGTTAAATTTCTATGTCGCGGTAATTTTGCTCTGCATATAACTTTTTTCAGGTTTTTAGAGAAATTGATCGAGCAGGCATTCTGGGCGATTCAATCACACTTGCAAGGTATGTTATACTCAGTCATTTGCATCATCGAATCGTTTTGATTGTCATTGTATCATTTAATCACTATGCTTATCAATCATTGAATCATTGTGATTGTTTATCATCAAATCAATGAATCATTGTGATTGGTTATCGTAGAATCACTTTATCATTGTGATAATCAATCATTTTGAATCATTGTGATTATCAATAATTGGATCGTTAAATCTTCTAAGTTTCAAGATCGGATGTTACCTAAGTCTGAGTATTTTTTGTTGCTTTAACAGAGAGCTTGGCTCAAGATCGATATGTCTTTGCTTCTAATTTAATATATCAAAGTTACATCCCCGCCTCTCTAAATCAATGTTGTTAGGGGGGTTATCCACAACAGAGAGCAGAATTTGCATTTGCTTACATCTATGACCAACATTGATAAAGGGGGGAGGGGTTTGATATCACGTGGACAGGTTTTTTTATCTAAATGCTGCTCAACCCTCAACCCTCAATTTCAATACTCTGTCTCAGCTATTTTTTGCCAAGATTGTAGTCAAACAGACTCCCTAAGGAACGAATCTGATTGTTGCATTTAATGCCACTTTAAGGCCGTGGCCAAACGATATTTTGGTCAAACATTTCAAACTTGCTTCACAAACAATATTTGATCGTTTGGCCACGTTGCTAATATTTCTTGACAAACAGAACTACTTAGCAATGTTTTTGAAAAGCCTTGAGAAGAATTTCTGCGTGTCGTAAGGCAAAGTTTTTGATGAGCAATGTCTTGTAATTCGGCCAAACCATCAAACAGTTTGTTGGACAAGCAAATTTCAAATGTTTGACCAATAAATGTTGATCGCTTGGCTAGGGCCTTATGCCAGTGCCGGATATATGTCGTTCTATCATATAAATGCTCGTCTTCTAGTGCTGGGCAGCTGAACTTCAAAACAGCGATGGATGTTACAATGTACCTTAACAAAGAATCAGCTTATCTTCCTTGGAGTGTGGCTATTGATAATGTTGATTTTCTACTTCGAATTTTCAGTGGAAAGAAAGGAGAAAAATGCTTAAAGGTATCTAGTTAAAGTTATTTCTAGTTTCAAATCCCAACAACCCTTCTTCTCCTTCTTTGCCTTTTCTCTTATTAGTTTGGACTAAAGTTGCCTTTATGAATGATTAGGAAGAATGGGTAGAATCAACGACTTGTTTTACAATTCTTCCACAGACTTCTTCCACAGACTGACTTCTTCCACAGACTGACTTCTTCCACAGACTGACTTCTTCCACAGACTGACTTCTTCCATAGACTGACTTCTTCCACAGAGAGACTTCTTCCACTGTCTTCTGTTCTCTGCGTTTGTGTAGGTTTTCTCTAGGCTTACATGTGATATGTGTGGACTTACAGAAAATGTCGGATCTTTATTGGTCTGATAAAGGACATTTTATAAAATGGTAGAATTTATAATAACGACCTAGTTCACTAAGGAGTCTTATTAAACTACTATGAATAAGCTAACTTAAGAATGTAACTAACCAAATAACTGACTATATGACAAGCTAACAAATTAAGGAACTAACCAATCAACTCACTAACTTACTAGATGCTAACTAACTAAACTCACTAACTACCAATTCGCTAGCTGACTAACTTAAATTGACTGACTAACTAACTAATTGACAAACTTCCACAGAGAGACTTCTTCCAAAGTCTTCTGTTCTTTGTGTTTGTGCAGATTTTATCTAGGCTTGCATGTGATATGTGTGAACTTACAGGAAATGCCGGATCTTTATCTTCGGTTTTCTTAGTATCTTCTTTTATAGTTTAAATCAATCCTGTAAAAGAAAATTGTCATGCGAGTTCTCCAACATAGGATCAATCTGTTCACAACTGACAGCTCAACCTTGAAGGTGCTGTGGCGTCGTGGTGTAATCCAGCTGACTCGTGGTGTCAGAGGCTCAGTGTGGTCAGGGTTCGAGCCCAGCCACGGTAGCGTCACAGCCAGGGTCGAGGTCGCGATTAGTTAACCTACTACTGAGATCCTAGCGACTGGCGCTAAAACACCATTTCACCTTCACCTTCACCTTCACCTTCAGCTCAACTGTCAATTTATACGAATTATCATAATCTCAAATATCAGCGTTTCGCGACGTATCCTGGTCATATCAATTTCTTCCCCTTTCTCCAAACATTTCATCGGGTTATCAAACTTGTTTGCATTGAAACATCCATTAAAACATTTCTTTTTCTTTCAGAAATTCTTCAATGGTTTATCGAAGAGAGTGTTAAAAAGTATTAGCTGGTCTGATAAAGGAAGTTTTATGAAAAGGTAGAATTCTTTCGTTCAGTCATTAATAGCATGAGCTTTGAATCTTTAAAAGTCATCTGATTAAATGGCTTAAAACGTACTGAAGTTACTTTAATCCTGAAGAGGGGGGATACTTCATTGTTTAAAGGCTTGTCTAGCCGACCAGGTTTTCCAAACCAAACCCCTGTCTACCGATAAATTCTGTTACTCATGTGAACCCATCCATGGAAAAACAAAGACATTTTTCCCATTTTAACCAATTTCTCTATCATGTGCACCCAATTTAGCACCTGGGGCAAGTCTAAATATGGCGAAAGTCCTTTGCGTTGAAAGCTACAATGATTTTTAGTAATCTTGCTGAAAAAATTCCTGCAACACCAAATCCACTGCTTTCTGGGGATTATCAGCTGAATTTTCAAAATAAAAAGTTTCACTTTCAAAGTCCGGGATATAAGAAAGGCAATCTCCAAATTAAAAACCTCGAAAGGCTTTGGAAATGACACAATCTCTAGTTACTTCCTTAAGCTAGCCATGCCGTTCATAGAGAACTCACTGGTTTTCCTGTTCAACACATCACTGGAAACAAGCCT
>JACTAT010000035.1:857466-898536 GCA_014526335.1 Chrysaora quinquecirrha
CCCCTAGGGCGAGCTTTCCTAGACAATAAAATATCAGAAAAACCAATTATTCAAAAAGACTAGAATATTAGAAAATATTAGAAAAAACACATTGTTCACAAACCTTTGAGTTTACTTGAAGCAGTTTTTTCTATTTCACTTCGAATTTCTTTCATAACTTGATCTCTTTTATCAGGTGACAGTTTCAGCTGTGTTGCAATGTCATCTTTTAAATCGACAACTGAATCTTCAAACCCTTTTATTGTTGATTGTTCTTTATACAAATTCACTACCAATGCCATAAGCTTCTCTACACCTGTAAGGTCAAAGATTAAAAAATAAAAGAACGGAAAATTAGAGGTGATAGGTCAGAGGTTGAAGGTCAAAAGTTAAAGAATCGAAGTCTGTAGATTAAGGCTTTTTTGATGTAAGGTCAAAGATGAAAGATCAAAGGATTGTAAAATTGGAGGTGATAGTTCTGAGGTGGAAGGTCAAAAGTCAACAGTATCAGGTCAGAGATCATGAATCGAGAACCGACCAAGACCAAGAATCGAATTCTGTTGGTCAAGGCTTTTTTGATGTAAGGTCAAAGATGAAATTGGAGGTGATAGGTCTGAGGTTGAAGGTCAAAAGTCAACAGTATCAGGTCAGAGATCATGAATCGATAACCGACCAAAACCAAGAATCGAATTCTGTTGATGGCTTTTGTTGATGAACTGTAAAGATGAGAAGGTGCGAAAGAAAGACTCTGAAACGGTGTCAGAAGCTAAGAGGCTAGGTTAAAGGACAAAAAAGAAGTCAGAGGTCAAGGTTGAAACTATAAATAAACGTAGAAAATTTCAAACCTTTCTCAACATGACTCCTCAGCTGATTATATTCCCTTTTTTCGTTCTCTTCGGAAGATCTCTAATAAGAAAAAAAAACAGTAGAAACCCGCACAAGAACCTACGTTTTTGAAAACAATCTGTTTAGGTTCTTATGAAATGAGATGTACTGTATGCCTTAATCAGAGGTAGAGGTTCTTAAAAGAGGGTCTCAAGCAAATGCAAGGAAACATAAAGCATGGTTTAGCGGCTTTAGTTGACGCCTGCTTCTCAATGTTCTAAATATAATGATTCTTGAGTCTATGAAACAGGCTAACCAAGGCACAAGGTGCATTTAAACCGCAGTGAGTGATCCGAGTCAACGTATAATCAAAATCCTCTTTGGATATCAGGTTAACAGGGTGTTCTTATTTATTGTACTTATATCCACTGTACTGAATATCCTCCACCGTACTGATGATTTCCCTCCACCGTACTGATGATTTCCCTCCACCGTACTGATGATATCCCTCCACTGTACTGAATATCCTCCACTGTACTCATGATAACCCTCCACTGTATTGATGATATCCCTCCACTGTACTGAATATCCTCCACTGTATTGATGATATCCCTCCACTGTACTGAATATCCTCCACTGTAATGCACACCTTCAACTGTACTGCACATACATTACCCGGGGTGGGACTATCTTGATTCACTTGATTACGTGATGGAGAAAACAGGTGGCAGAAGCTATCACAGCCAATGGTATCATACTAATTATTATAAACATACCTTTCTAATAACCTCCGTCTTTTGATTATCAGCTGCAATATAATCATCCTCACTATCATGATTCTCTGAGCCTCGTGATGATCTTTTAAGCTGATGCTCCGCAGTTTCCTCCGCATCCGCTTCTTCATTTAGTAATCTTGCGAAATCGCTTTCACTGACGTCATCATCTGTAAAATTTTGTGAACAAATTAGGTCAAGAGGTCATGCGTATAGTTCATCAAGAGCATTGACCAAAGATTACAAAAGGTCACCTATTATAGGTTTTATCAAAGATATCAGATGAGAGCTTACTAGAAGGTAAATAGGATACGAAAGGAAAAAAATCAAAGGTCAAATATCATAGCTATGAAAGATCATAGATCAAAGGTCATCAAAGGTCAACAATCATGGGCCAAAGAAGTTCAAAAATCACAGGTAATAAAATTTCATAGATCAAAGGGTCATCCAAAGTCAAAGATCACAGGCAATCATATGTCAAAAATCACTGGGCATGAAAGTGCACAGACCAGAGGTCATCAAAGGTCAATGAAAATTGCAAACCTTCTTTGATGTGTCTTTTAACATCTTTTGGTGCAACATCTTTTGGTGCAACATCCTTCTTCTCTCCCCTTGCAGCCATTTTTTTCACCCCATCACCTTCCTTCTCATCTTCATCCTCTTCTTCATCAAGAGATCGACGCTTCCTAATTGAGATACTTTTTTCTGCTGATACAGAAATACTCTTAACTTCAGCAGGCTGGGTTGCATTTTTATTATCTGTTGTTGGAGTGACAGGTACTGACGTATTGGCTGGTGAAAGCGAGGCGTTTAAAGGTGCTGCCAAAGATTCCTTCAAAGTTACTGATGAGTTTGAGGGAGCTGTGAGATTGAAGATTAGAACGTAAGGCTAGGTGAAATTTTTCGGTACCAGCAGTAAGGCTGCATGGACATAGATCAAACTAACGACCAAATAACGATTGACCTGAAACTGTATTTAGCCATCGGTGCTTACTTTATTTTTATATTTCTCAAGCAGTTTATAGAGCGGAGGTTCAGTGGAAAGGAGGCAGGCCTTAACTACATCTGCAGCAAACTCTATAGCCTTGCTCACAGTACACAAAGGAGCCTAGACTCGGCCTAAATTTACAGTGGGTCTGGCCCGGTCCTGGATCAGGCTAGCAAGACACAAAAAACTTTGGGATGAGCAAACCAAGGCTAAGTCCACCTCAGAACCTCGGCCCAGTTATCTTGGGCCGAGCCAAAGCTTTACGCGTTCACACTAGCCTTGGTCAGGCCCAGGCTTTCATAACACTGGGACGAGCTAGGCTAATTTTTGTAGTGTGAACAGGGTTTTAGGCCCTGGCGAAACAGGCAAACATTGTTCGTCAAACATCGGAAATTTGCTTGTCTAACAAAATGTTTTATCGTTCGGCAATGTCGCAAAACATTGCTGGTCAAGCGACAAGCAGAAAATGTTTCTGAAGTTTTTCAAAAACAATGTTTAAGTGGTTCTGCAATGTTCTGTGGCGTATATGAAGCTGATCTCGAATGTTTGACAAACAATGTTTCATCAATTGACAAATGTTTTCACTTGAGACAAGAAGAGAGTGTTGTCGAGCAATGTGAAGTGGCCAAACGGTCAAACATATGTTACTGAAGATTTTAGAAAACATGGTCGAGCGATTCAGCTGGTCAAGCAATGTTTTGCGACATATCGACCTGTCAAACATTGCTTTTCTTAACAACAATGTTTGAACAACAATGTTTCATTGTTTGACCAATTTTTTCGCTTGCGAGAAGAAAGTTTGTTGTCGAGCAATGTGATGTAGCCAAACGGTTAGACATCGCTTGTAAAGCAATTCTCGAATGTTTGATAAACAATGTTTCATTACTTGATCAATGTTTTCCCTTGTGACAAGCAGAAATTGTTGTCGAGCAATTTGACATGGCCAAACGGTCAAGCATATGTCACTGAAGATTTTACAAACTTTGTCGAGCGATTCAGCTGGTCAAGTAATGTTTTGCGACTTATAAACCTGTCAAACATTGCTTTTCTGAACAGCAATGCTTGAACAACATTGTTTCATTATTTGACCAATTCTTTCGCTTGCAAGAAGCAAGATTCATTGTCGAGCAATGTGACGTGGTCAAACGGTCAAACATTGCTTGTAAAAAACATTCTCAAATGTTTTAACAGTTATGTTGATGGTTTGGTCAGTCAAGAAGGATATTACAGAAATGAGCTTTTATGGTAATCTTGTAGGACGAGCATGTAAACAAATGAAAACAAACTTTAAGCTCAAACCTGGTGTAGGTGAAGCTGCTGTTGCGTTTGTCGCAGCTGTTTTCGTTGCGGCAATCGTGTTATTTGATGCTGTCGAATTCGAAGACACCTAGAGTTAAAAGGAAAGAATTTGAGTGTTCAGTGTTTAAATATTTTAATTCATTATTCTATCTTTAGTTGTAAGCTTGTAACGAGTAGGACTAAATATGCTTTCTTCAAGTACATGTTAACATGTTCTACAAGTACAACATAGGGTGACGATCAGATACTGCCCTAGTTCAAACCATAAACGAAGATGAAATCTTGGACCAACGAAAAACGAAAGTAAAGTAAAGTAAAGATGTTGTTTTTAAGTCTACTACTAGCCTAGGGCTACTCAGTCGGCTTTACACTTTACCGCTGGTCTGGGTGCATATAGCATATAGCAGGGTGCAGCCACACACGGCGCTCATAACTACCGACCAGGTACCCATTTATACACCTGGGTAGAGAGAGGCACATTTGTGTTAACAACTTGACCTAGGTTGTTATGTCTGCAACACAAGTGGAAAGACCGTGGCTCGAACCCACAACATTTTCGTTGTCAGTCCAGCACGCTTACCACTGCGCCACAGAGACAAACTGAGCAACTGCAAAAGCATTTGCCAAGAATGTTTTCATTGATCAATAACGAAAGTTAGAGGCTCGAACACGATCATGTACCATCCTAATTCTAACCATAAACGATGCCGACTAGGGATCAGCGGGCGTTATTTTATGATCCCACTGGCACCTTATGGTAGAACCAGCTAGATTAGACCACGAAAACACTGCAACTTCAAGCAAACTGCTAGGCAAACTTCATATAGCAAGTCAGGAAGTCTTGTGCCTGCAGAGCCCACACTAGCTTTTTAGCTGCAAAACCCTGACTTGTGTTAACAAATAAAGATAGCTTGCCTGCTTTGTCCATCTTTTTGGTTATACAGGTAAACTCTTTTTACACAGAAATCAGAAAATCAAAATTAGTATATTAACCTCAGTGCTGTTTGCTGTTCTCGCCTGCGCAGGGGTCGATTCACCAACATCTCGTTTGCCCGGATTCTTCGTGTACACAACGTTTGCCTTTCTGGACACAGGAGCCAAAATTTTTACAGAATCGGAAGCGACGTCATTGCCAGTGATAGATCTTTTTGATATGTCATCAGTTTTGGTGACGTCTTCTTCGAATCGATTGATGAACTCACCATCGCCAGATGCGCCAAGTGTCATGCGTCGATATTCAAATTTAGGCTTATCTGGTGAGAAAACATTTTGGATTGTCAAGCAAATTGCTTTTATATAGAAACATGATAATGAGAGGTGAAAAGAGGTCAGTGGAGGGTTTTAAGAGATTGGAGGGCCTGAGGTCTGTTAGTCAAGCTTACCGACCTTCAGTGCCATTTATATTTCACTAAGATAGTCTGGTTTTAATAACAAAAGGATTGAAAGGATAGGAGGTAAAAATCAGGTCACTAGAGGCTGAAGGTCAAATGAGCCAAAAGATGAAGATGGGTTTGGGTTTAAAGAAAAGAGAGCTTAGCAGTTAAAGGTCAACAGAGGTCACAGGTCGAAGGAGGTCATAGATCAAGAGAAGCAAAAGGTAAAAAAAAGATTGAGAGTTAAAAAGAAACCAAAGGTCAAACAAAATTAGAAACGTCATATCTTCGTTCGCGTCTTAATCTCCACACTTCATCACCAGTGAAGAGCCTGAAAAAAGGTTAGTGGTCAAAGAGGTCACAGCTCAAAAAAGGGTCATAGATTAGAGGTGAAAAGACATCATACCATCATTAGCTTCTAAATCTTCTTCATCTTCATCATCAACACTTCTTGTTTGTCTTCTATAATCATCAATTCCTCCTAAATAAGCAACAAGCAAATCTTTGCCGTTGTCTAAATTCACCCAACTTTCGTCTCCAATTTCAATCGATCTCTTCTCTTTGTTTTTGTGTTTTGCCGAGTCAACAATTTCAGTTTTCCTGAGGTATTTCTTTGCAGCTACAAAACATAACGGGAATATTATCCATCACACATTATTATCACACATTATTTACATGATTGAGATGATAAAGCAATCACTATTTCAGATTCAGATGCGATGGTATTAACTATGCTTTTTTGAAATCAAATAAAAAACCCAAAAACCTGCTACCTTTATTCCTTTGCCTCTTAAAAACTGAACCCAAAAAACAATGGGATGGAAATAATACAGAAGCGTTATTACTAAATAACTTACCAACCATAACTGACATAAATACAGTAACTATCCAATTGACTAACAAATAAACTAACTAACTAACTAACTAACTAACTAACTAACTAACTGAATAACTAACTAACTAACTAACTAACTAACTAATTAACGAACTAACTAATCAACTAACTAACTTAATAACTGACTTACTAACTAAGAACTATTTTACTAACTAGCTTACACTAACTGACTAACTAATTAACTAACTTATTAACTAACTAAATAACTAACTAACTAACTAACCAACTAACTAACTAACTGAATAAATAACTAACTAACTAACTAACTAACTAACTAACCAACTAATAAACTAACTAACTAACCAACTAACTAACTTAATAACTAACTTACTAACTAAGAACTAACTTACTAGCTAGCTTACACTAACTGAGTAACTAATTAACTAACTTATTAACTAACTTACTAACTAAGAACTAACTTACTAGCTAGCTTACACTAACTGAGTAACTAATTAACTAACTTATTAACTAACTAACAAACTAACTAACTAACTAATTAACTAACTAAGTAACTAACTAACTAACTAACTAAATAACTAACTTTCCTTACCTTTCAATGAGGCCATGGCTGACAATTTCATCTCCTCAAGCTCTGGGTCTTCATCATCCTCTCTTTTATGTTTTCCACCTTTTGACTTTCGGAAAACCTTGCTTTTCGAATCTATCAAAAATTGATAACAATAGATTTTCAAAAACTGCTGTAGTTGATACATAGTTTAAAACATTGTGAGCTGATTTATCAACGAAGAAAAAAGCTTCAAATAATTTAGAACACAAAAATTATAAGAGTAATTCTCTATTGTTGCTCTCTTGTTCGCTCTGAATCGAATTATTGCTTTATAAGCTTCTACGATTTAAAGAAAATCTGACGCACCTGGCAGTAACTTCTTGGCAGCTGCAAAAACGAAAGAAAACATTAAGAAACAGGAAAACTTTGCATTGACTGATTAAAAGAGCCTCACGATCTACCTTTGTTAAAATTAGCAACAGTACTGGCTAAGGGCTTCACAATTAACAAAAAGGACGGCATCCGAAGGCCTATTCCGAGATTTTCCTGTGATCCAATCGGGGTCCAAAGCACAGTCCAAGTCGAGCTTTACAAATTGCTTATGTCGATCCATGAATATGCTTAGATTACTTCCTAGTCAACTATTCAGGCCTATTCTAACTAGACTTCCAGAACAAGGACCAGCAAAAAGGAAATCGAGTGGATACCACCTAACCTGTGCCGCGGTAGAGGACGACCCAGAAATACCTGGCAAAGCAAACTCAAGCAAAGCAAGGCCTCCAACATGTAGAGCTGACATTCAATGAAACCTTAGAGAGAATAGAGGGAAATGGTGGCTAATCGTTGCCAAATGTTCCAAAAGGAGGAACTAAGTCTAAGTATTCTAACTAGAAGTGTCGATTGTGTACCATTGAACAGGTTAAGCCGTAGTTTAACTCTAGCTTGTTTTTGCTTTCATTTATACAGCAAATGGTTGTACATACGTATATAGAATGTACCGTATTTAACATGATGACTTGAAGTTGAAGAACAACGTACCTTTCAAAGCAGCTTCGGCGGCTATAAAAAGATAAAGAAAATAAAATAACAAGTCAGCAATTAGATATTTTAATAATCCGAATTCTAATGCCGTAAATCCTCGAATAGGCCCTCGGGGTCTTTTTGCAAAAATGAATTACAGTGGAGGCTTAGTCGAGAGAGGGGTTTATTTAAAAGGACAACAGCTCCAGCATGTTTTCGACAGAATTTGCAGAGAGAAAAAAGATAACTTATGTGTATTCTATACTTAATATCATCTGCTTGACAACAGCAAATGGCTGATTATTGGTTGAATTGATTGTAAAACCTGCCAGGACTTGCTTGGTCCGTATTTTAATTAGTTGAAAGATGCATTATAGACAGAAAGAGATTCATAAATCATTCAAATAATTCCCCATTGGGGCTTATTTGAGCGGAGGGCTTACCGTTATTTGCAAAAAGAAATTCTTAGGTGGAGGCTTATTCGAGGGGAGGGCTTACTCGAAGGTGGGGGCTTGTTCAAGAATTTATGGTAAATAGGAAAAAGTAAAAGTAAAAGATTTAGTATCTTCAAACATATGCCTATAGGCTATTTTAGCTCTAACTGATTACATACCTTTCACAAGATTGTTGGCCACATTTGCTGGAATAATAAGAGCAAAGGATTCAAATAAAAAGGTACAGCAAAAGCGATATTGACTTTGTGTAACCTAAAGTAACTTAAAGTAACTAATGGTAGCATATAGTAACTTAAAGTGACCTATAGTAAATTACTAATGGTAGAATAGTAACTTAAAGTAATTTATAGTTACTTATTGTAACTTAAAGTAACTCACTGTCCCCTATAGTAACTAATGGTGACCTATAGTAACAAATAGTAGTTTGTTATAGCTTATTACTTATTCATAGTACTTCATAGTAACTTACAGTAATTCAATGTAGCTTTATAATAACTCGTAGTTACTTATAGTAACTTATGGAAATCTAAAGTAGCTTAGAGTAACTTGGAGTAGTTAACTACTTATAGTAATTTATAGTAACTTAAAGTAAAAAAAAGCAACTGAATGTAGCTTATAGTAACTTGTAGTTATTCATGTTAACTTTTAGTTACTCACAGTAACTTACAGTAACTTATAGTAACTTAAGGTAACATAAAGTAACTTATAGTAACTTAAAGTAACCTAAAGTAGCTTATAGCATTTTAAAGAAGCCTAAAGTAGCTTATAGTAGCTTAAAGTAACCAAAAGTAACTTGTAGTAGTTTATACTAACTAAAGCATATTATTAGTGATAAAAACAAAATGAATTTTTACCTTTTGTAGTACCTAGCAGGGAAGAAAATATGAAAAAATTAATATTGCAAATAAATTATGTTTGTCAGTACATTTATGAGGGCAAAAAGAACAGAAAATTTTGTTTTGTCTCTCATTTGAGAGTAAAATGCAACACCAATGGTGGTAGATAAACTCTCAGGGGACAACATTAGAAGATATTCATTAGATCAATTTCAGGCAAAATTACGGGTGGTTTATCAGTAACTTACTGGAAAATTTACTAGCATCGAATCCCTGTTGTTGCGCCACCGCATCTTTCTTTGCTTCCTCCGCATCTACCTTCTTGAAATCAAAGTCCGTAGGATCATACTGTCTGCCATCTAGAATATAATAAAATTTCAAGATGTCATACCCCTGATGAGAGAAATGCTCCCGGGGGTACTCCTTGATATTAACTGACAGAAATGTTCCCCGGTTTTTACTTAAAATATTCTCTACAGAAGGGGGGGGGGAGTATTCACAAAAAACCTTGTCAATGGTTCAAAGATTATATTTTCTTTAGCCTGGATATAAAATGATTCTGGGTGAGCGGTATAATTATTAGAAGATACAATGGAAACTAACGGTTGCTGGGTTTGAAAACAACGTAATAACCATTGAAGGTGCTGTGGCATCGCGGTCAAATCCAGCTACAATGCCTGCCAGAATTTGTTGGAGCACCCATCATATTTCCAGCCTTTTTCCCATGAAAGAGTGTTTACAATTCCAAGCACAATTCACGGACTAAATCCTCCTCCACCTGAAAACAATGTTGTTTTGTTATGTTGAAGGGTGCTGCTGCGCGATTTCAATGTTCATATGCACCTGAAAAATTTTTTATCATTCAGTAAACCACCATTGTTTGCAGAGGTGGGAGGGGAGATGTTGCGTTGAGTAGGAAATTCAATCTGGCGTTCCAAGTATTCTGGCAGGCATTGTAGCTTGTGGTGTCAGAAGCTCAGCGAGGTCGGGGTTCGAGCCCCAGTTACGGTAGCATCACAGCCAGGAGGGTCAAGGGCTCGATTAGTTAACCTACTATTGAGATCCCAGCGACTGGCGCTTTATACACCATTTCATATTCACAAATAAGTATAATGTCTATTACTATAATGTCTACAATGCACTTACCAACTGAATACACAGAATTATGCCAGAAAGCACCACACGGCCTCGTATTGTCACCGAGGCACCTTGAATTGCAGAAAGCATCATCGACTTTTCCATAGCGACCGAAAGCGTTGCCACAGAAACAGAGATATGAGTATTGCAGACCAGCGAAATTGTATCCTTGATATTTGCATTCCCGCAGACAAACCTCGGGAGTCATAGCATAACGCGTGAATCTGCGCTGAAGATCGCGTCCTGGTTTCTTGTCTTTGTAACAACCTTGGTAATCTACGAAGAAAAAAGGTGTTTTACAGATAGATGATTGGAAGAATTGGGATTGGAAGAAAATATCATCCTTCATTCGATTTTCTTAATCAGATTTCCTCCATAAGTGCCAGGGGTGCTTATTCAAAAGTCCGTCTCAAAGAGAAGCAATTATTTGAAAATTAATGAATAAACATACGTTTTGACAAAGCTAAGTTTTGCAGCAACTGGAAAAGGGTGTCTGTTGAGTTTTGATACCACCAAGTAGGAGCTTGCACTCACACTATCAAAGGAGTGTTTGGGACCAAGCTGATGGGCAGCTCAATCCAAAGGGGGCTCTTTTTCGAGGGTGGGGGCTTATTCGAGAAAAAAAGGGTATTCTGCTTTAGCGTTTACATGTAGAATTCCACTCCATCTCCCAGCCTTCTGTCTTGAATTTTAGTTTCTGTTTAATCTCCTCAGACAATGGGAAAAGCTAGCGCGTGCACATAACGAGCAGTCTCGTCTTACTTTTCTGGCTCTTTTTGTGCCTAAATGGGAATGTTTATCCCATGCAGATGAGATCTGGCTGGCTGAGAGAAGGAAAACACTTAACTTGGATAAATCATTCCTCATATAAACACAACCTAAGCTACACAAGCCAGTTAAGAACGCTCGTATTACCTCCAAGCTCATGGGCTGGAAGGTGTGTAGTAGGACTAATATGCACTCTAATTATGCACATAATCTTTAGTCTGGTTTACACTTGTATATATATTTTAACAAAAAATCTAGTCATTAGTCAATCTTTAATCTCAGTACGAGTCGTATCTCTTTCGTGCTTTCAGTGACTTACTCAAAAGTAACAGGCGTTTATTCCTGTTACAGCTTAATCTCGCGGATACAAACAGGCACTTAGTTGTTTTTGCCTGTTTCTGGCGTTTATAAGCTGTCTGACAGAAAAAGTATGTCCAACGGTGTTTCCACAAGCAGAATCAAAAGGTTTCTCATAAAATGTGTAGAAATACAGTACTCAACACAAAATGAAAAGCCACTAACTTTTAGCTCTCGTGTTGAGATATTTCAATTTCTCTCCATCCTTAGTGGAATATTCTTCTTGCTGCGCAGGAGCTTTGACGTCACTGATTGCTGATTGAATGTTTTTTATTGCATCCTTGTCCTTCTTGGATGCGACGGATGACCGCGCAGGGGCCTGGGTATCAATCTGTTTTCCTTGCAGCGTCACTTGTTGAGCTGGTATTGCCTGAGCTAAAAAAGAATTTTACCTTCATTTATAAACAAGAATCTGATCGTTTAAGCGCACTGGGCGATTATTTTAAAAGTGATTCTTATCCTTGGTGTTCTTCCAGGGGGTGCTTATACAGAATGGGCGTTTATATAAGTCTCGATGGATTTTTCCAGGGTGTGACGTATGAGATTTTGACATACAACATGTTGTGTATATACAATACCCGTTTTTATAAGGAACACCTTTGTAAGGAACTCGAGACTCCAAGACCAAAGGCCGGTTCTGTGTAGACAGGAAGAGTTCCTTTTCTCACTTAGACTGACCGTCAATGAACTTGATTGGTCATCTCACTTAAACCGAAAGCTGATTGGTGTTGAAAAACACAAAACCGATTCAGCTTCACTTTTCTCGTTGGTCCATTTCGATCCACATCTGGGTATAAATTCCAGCTCTTAAAGTAGTTAGTCAATTTTTGCGGTCTGTTTCTGACGTCTATACTTTGAGAGGAGTGTCAGACGAAAAAAGCTTTTAAGAATGTTCAGAAATGTTTCCACTGTTTCTCGAAATTCTGAAATTTTGCACTACTCAAAGTCTGAATAAGAGTATGATAAATTATGAAATCAATCTTATACCTTGTACGTTTGCTGTGTTCAGCGGCAGAGCAGGAGCCTCGAGCGGATACTTATGGTTATTATCCAACGGTAGTCCACAGGCACACGGCAAAGTACTTGAGACAGGTCTTGGGTGACAGGTTTTGGCACAAGCAGCTTCAACCGGGTTCTCTTTTGATTTCACGAATGGTTTTGGTGCACGAGATGGCACAGCGACTGGTTCTGAAGGGTGACACTGGCACGGACTGGAAGATAGTACGTGACGTGGCTTGCATGCTTTGGCACACCATTCTGATGCTGGGGTGGCTGATTTGGCATCTGCGGAGCCTTCAGATGAAGCTTGAGTGTTTGCCGGTGGTGGGGCAGGGGCTGGGTTAGGAGCAGGGGCAGGGGCCGGAGCAGGTGCAGGTGGCATCCCACAGTTACATGGAGTTGTCCTTGCAACCGGTTTTGGGAAGCAGGCTTTGGCGCAGATGCATTTAGCATCGTTAGGCTTGCAAGCAGTTTGAGCGAGCTTGGCAGGGGGTGGAGCGGGAGCAGGCGGTGCAGGCATACCGCAACCACACGGTGCGTACTTGGCTACCGGTCTAGGAAAGCAGGACCGTGTGCATAGGCACTTAGCGTCATTCGGCTTGCATGCGGGAGCTACTGCTTGGGGTTTATAAACTGCTGGAGCAACTGCAACCCCTTTCTGGGGCTTATATCCGGGAGGTGGGGGTGCAGGAGCAGGTGCTGGGGGCATACCACAATCACAGGGGTCGGTTTTAGTCACAGGTCTAGGATGACAACTCCTGGCGCAAAGGCATTTAGCATCGGTAGGCTTACAAACTGGGGCAAATGCTGGAGCTTTAAAACTAGCGTCTGAAGGGGGTGCCGGTGGTGGTGGGGGCACGCCACAATCACAGGGATCTGTTTTAGCAACTGGTTGTGGGTGGCAAGTTCTGGCACACAAGCACTTGGCATCGTTTGGTTTGCAAACTGGTGCCGGCTTAAAGCTGGATGGAGGTGGGGCTGGGGCTGGGGTCGGGGCTGGACCCCGCAATCGCAGGGGTTCGTCTTTGCTACTGGCTTAGGATAGCAAGATCTCGCGCATAAACATTTTGCGTCATTCTTGTCACATGGTTTGCTGAAGGCGTTGTACGCAACAGCTACTGGCGGTGTTATTTTGGCAGGTGGGGGTGGGGGTGGAGGTGGGGGAGGGGGTGGTGGCATACCACAGTTGCATGGTGAAGCTGAAGCAACCTACAAAAAGAAAAAAAGCATGTTTATACAAGGTTCATGGGTGTAGATTTTGGGGGTTTGTGGGTTTAGTTTGGTTCTTTTTTTTTGCCCCTCTCTCCTATGACAATTGATTAAGTACTCGAGGGGAAAATAGCAATGGGAAAGATATGCTTTAAGCTATTACACCTTATTAAAAAGAGGCATGGCCTTCATTTCCCAAAATCCAAAAGCGCATCATCGTAAAACAATTACGGGCTGACAACCTTAAAGCCTGACTGTGAGCCTCCCTGTGAGAACAAATAAAAGTCTAAGCCAATGACAAGTCTATGAAGTGCAAATAAAGCAAAAATGTTAATAATTTAGAAGCTTAACAATTTTTTTTAAATACTATGGTGGAATCAATTACGCTGTACGCTACATAAAATGTATCGTTCCATTGTTATTTCGCGCGATTTGAATCGTTCCATTGTTATTTCTACATTTATAATACAGGGAGCCTAGATTCCATTAACGCGGGAGCGTATGAGCGTGATATAAAAGAAAAAAAAAAGGCCCATGTAGGCCAAAAGTTTAAAAAAAATTAAGCGATTGCCATCGATCATGAAGGATCCTCAGAGATCGTAAAAGATCTTCCGCAATCGTCAGCGATACTGAGCACCATCAATGATCATAGGAACAGGCTTTCATATGAAACATCAGGACTATACTTAAAGCCCCCTCGAATAAGCCCCCACTTAAGAAACACTTTTGCAAATAAGCCCTCCCCTCGAATAAGCCCCACCTAGGAATTATTTTTCAAATAAGCCCCCTCCTTTAGTTTTGGGGAATTATTGGAAGGCCTTATTAATTTTTTTTGCCTATAATGCATCTTTCAACTAATTAAAACACTGAAAAAGCTAGTGCTGACAGGTTTTACTATCAATTCAACCAATAATCAGCCATTGGCTGTTGGCAAGCAGCTGATTTTGATTATAGAATACAGATAAGTTATCTTTTTCTCTCTGCTATTCTGTCGAAAACACACTGGAACTATTGAACTTTAAAATATAGTCCCCCCCTCGAATAAGCCCCACCAAAAATTCGTTTTGCAAATAAGCCCCCCCCGGTAGCTTATTCGAAGATTTACGGGTATTTTTAGTGGATGTCTTTTTCAACTTTGAAATGTGACTCTTTGTTTCCCTGGTGGCAGCAACAGCTGGTAATGAGTCTACGTGGAGAAGAAAATTAGTCTGAGATTATAGACCTTTAAAGAGGTCTGAGTCTAGACTCATTACATGAGTCCCACTCTTCGTAAACAGCAACGGCAGTCTTTAGCAACAGCAACAACTATTAACCTAAAAAAACTGAATTGGATGGCCTTATGCTCAGAGTAGCTCTGAGCGACCTATCAAAATAACATAGGCCTAAGGAGCGAAAACTACGACTCATGGAATAAGTCTAGTGTGAGTCGGCGCGACAATTTTTCCGGAAGATGGTAGACATCTTGAGTAAGGGAATCATCTCCGTGCGCAATGACCTTTATTGTGGCCGCCTCAGGACCAATAGTGCAGCCAGATTTGTTTCAAATTCACGTTTTTTTGGAGTAAAACCTGAAGAAAAGGATTCAAGTCCCAGCTTATCGGCTCTAGGAGGCATTTAATCAAGTGTTTTCCGTTTTGCGAGTCACTTGCATCTTGTTTCCTGGATTTCCTTAAATTTTTATTAAATTTACTGCCACCGATTCCTTTTCTCTCACTCTTCCAATATTCATGAATTAGAAGTAAAATCTGCTGCACTACCTCTTCTAAAGCGACTGCAATGAAGATCGTTGCACGCGGAGACGATTCCCTTGCTCAATATATCTACCATTTTCCAGAAAAATATCGCGCCGACCCACAAACTTGGACACAAATTACAGGACTTCTGATGGCCCTTTAAGGTCCCTCCTTTCTCCAAGATCAACGTGGTTATTGACTCTAAATTTAAGGCTTGATGGGAGCAGAGGCATTCTCCCTAAAATCTTACAATACAACAACATTGATTGGTGGGGGAGGGGGGGACATGGAATGTTAGCATCGATCACAAACAGTCCGGATATATTTTGTCCAAGATTGCAGATCTCTTTGAAAAGGTTTATTGCTTCAAATCAAATGTGTCCTGGAATCTTATTGAAATTACATTCAGTTGAAGGGTGGTTTTGTTTTGAGCCGATTCTGAAAAACGGTAACTTTGGTAGAGTCAGAGGTCATGTTTGATCTGTTCTGAATTCCGAAAAGGAAAGTTTGAGAGAAATTCCTTAAATATCCACACTTACTTTGGTAAAACATTTTGCTGAGCTCATGATCCACTTCCACTTTGTGTGATAATGATCTTGTAAACTCGGAAGGCTGCAAAATACAAAAATATTAGTACTGCGAAGAGACGCAAAAACATTTTGGAACATACCTATAAGCTTTTTCGTCTGACTCTCATCGGAGCATAACACTGAGAGAGGTGGAATGCAAGATGCGGATGGAAATGCCCCAGTTAGCTTGGTTGGTATCGTGCCTTGAAAACTTATGAGCTCACAAGATGCAATGGCATGACCAATAGAATTAACTGAAGAGTCCAAGATTTTTCTGTCCATAACGAAGACAGAAAATGTTCTTTTCTCACTTGGGCTCTATGATGTTTGACCAACAATATTTGATCGCCCAGAGAATAACAAATATTACTTGCAAGATTGTAGAAAACATCATAGCTTGGTGTGATCACCGCTATGATCAACCCTTATCATGACATGCCTTTTTATCGGGTAGCTTTCCGAGAGAGCTCTGTCTCCAATCAATGGGTAATTAGAAATGTTGTTCTTCCCATAATTATTGCGATGTTCCGATCGACAAGGTGTGAAAACAATAACCGAACCTGCTAGGAACCCCAGCTCAGATTTGCTGCACTAACTTTGTAGAACCCGAGGTTAGCTTAGGGGAATTTCAACTTTTATTAAAAGGAAGAGTCTTGTTCCTAACGTTAATGAGGAAGTCAAATCATACAACCATATTCGACATGGAAGGAAGTGTCAGATCAGGAGAATTGTTGGACAACATAAGATATGTTCGCTAATAGAAGAAAGTTTCTGCATCCAGGGTCCAAAGCTGTTCAACCTACTACCCAAACATCTTAGGGAATTGAGTTGGGTATCACTGGATGTTTTCAAGAAAGGCATAGACGTTTTTCTGTCTACAATTCCTGATGAGCCTCAAATTATTGGTTATACGGCAATGAGAAAAGCTGATAGTAACTCTTTAGATGATATGATCAAAATTGGATCTTGTTCACGGGATAGACATCTTAGTGTTAATCCTTAAAATAATACATCTTTAAACCTTGTAATAATAATAATAATAATAATAATAATAATAATAATAATGAAAAGAAACAAAACTCACCTTCTGTGACATCAGCCAACTGGTGTAGTCCTTTGCTGCTCCTTCTACTGACTAAATAAACCAAAAATCTGTGATTAGAAACTAGTAGATGTTTTCAGCATTTTTAACTTCATAACCCCCTGTAATCTATGTCGATTACCCAGAGATCTACAGGGCCTCTTTTAAGCGGACAAAACTAGAGGGGAAAAAATTAAAGGGGGTTTTTTGTTCCATTGTTTTATCTTCAGCGCTTTCTTTCACAATCTTCCCCTGTAATCAAAATCATTTACCTACAAATCTGTAGGTATGAGCCATAAAACCGGGTGCTTGTTCAGTGATTATAAATGGGTAAAATAAATTAGACATACCCCAGGTTCATCTTCGATTCTGACTTCTCTAACTTCGTCATTTTTGACCTCATCTTCTTCACCAGGATTCAAGGTGTTGAAAAGATTTTCAAGTTCTGGGAATAAGATGGAATATGTAAACGTACAAATTAATTGTTAGTTACAATATAGAAGAGGAATTGATATCATTTAATTGCTGTTAGAGAGGCTAACTGCATCCCCTTATTTTCAACCAAGACAACAAGACTACTCCATTCTATATTGTCAAGCATCGGGCCCTACCACCGGTTGCCTTGAAATTTTTTGCCTCGATATCTGAACAACATTCTTAATTCGAAGAACGAAAAATGATGCTCAAACGAAGAAATGGCAAAGTCTTCTACTGATATGCTGATTATCGACAGTGTAACAACCAAGGAATCTACCTAGACAAGGAACATTGTTTTGGTTTAGTTCTCAAAATATTTACTTGATCACTTACTTGCACATTTTGCTGGTTTGATAGTTACAGTAAAAACCTGTGTATAAGAACTTTCGCCTGTGGCACAGTCTTGAAATTATTCTCAAAACACAAGGAAGAAGAAGTAATTTTGCTGGCAATTGGAAAGAAATAAAGAGTGCAGTATCTTGCAGCTAGAACCATGTCGAAAAGTCATCGCTGATTCATCTCCAATTTAAGGTAGCTGTGGGCAAAATTCCTTTCGTATAAAATTTGTTTAATAAGCAACTGGACTTTCGGTCCAGCCCTCGAAGTTGCTTAACGTATCTGGTCTTCCAGCCCTCACAAAATGATTGAGTACCCCCCTAAAAACTCTTTTTTGGCTCCTTGAGTACCCCCTAAAAACTCTTTTCTTGGTTCCTTTAATTGACAAGTTTGCAATGATGTATTGTGTAAAGAAAGCTATTTCAACTAAAAATTTGAGCAAATCTCAGCCCTTAGTTGCTTATTGACCAGTTGCTTATTTAAAAAAGTGTATTCTCATTACGTGATATAACAGTAACTTACACAATTTATAGCTAATTTTGGGCAATATATACTTTATTAATAACAAACCTTGTCTATCAGCATCTGAGATCTTTGAATCACCTGTCCAGTCTTCTCTTATAATAAAGCCTAAAAGGCAGATGAAAAATTCAGTACAGCATCACAATTCAATCACGAAACTTGCTTTTAAAACAAAGCCCTACTTCGCATGTATATAGTCTAGATATCCTTCTATTTTCCATACCATTTAAAAATATAACTTTGAAACATAGAGCCTCGTCCTTATAAAATAAAGACAGCACAATCAAGGATCGTTATTCGAGGTTCCATAATACTTGGTCCCTGTCCAGACGATCTAATATTGTTTGTCCAGCATGTTTCGACGATGTTGAAGGATGCTTAATTTCGCTAAACTGGATCTGCTGTCTAATACATTCGAAAGAAGCAGGGACATACACAATGACATGCACATGCATCAAAAAGAAATAGAAAAGTGTTATATTAGTCAGCCGTACTATATAAAATCTAGGTATTACCCACTGGAATATTATTAACCTTGTTCTTATCAATTAACGAGTTTAAGTACGGATGTTTAGCCTATCCAAGGGTTACACGATGAATAAAACAAACCTGCTTTATTATCAGAATCTTCAGTGTCGTATGATCTCTTATCTGAAACAAAAGGTCATAGGTCAGATATCAGAGTTCAAATGTCACTAGTCAAAGGTCAGAAATCAAATTTAAGAATATTAGAAATCAAAGGTCAGAGTTGAAAGTTTAAAATAAGGATTCAAGAGTTAAAGGTCATACCTTGCTGCTTTGATTCTGACCTTGAAAGCAGTGTTTGATAGAACTTATCTGCAACAAAAAAACAAAATTAAGTTGATGTAATTTTCTGAGGAGTGTCAGACGGAAAAAAATTGTATGACAAAAGATATTTCTGCTCAAAGGTTTCAGCAAATGAAAGACGATTTTGATAGTGATAACGACAAGCATCTGAAATAATCATACTAATTATGATATGATCATTATCGTGAATATTAAAACAGAATTATGATTATAATTATTACCTTCATTGGACCTTCGATTCCTTGTGACAATTGCATCATCTTCATTTTCGAAATCTTCTGCAAAAATATAAGAAAAGAAAATTAAAACTTAGCTAAATTTTGTCTCAAACTTACTACAAGATAACTTTAATAGGCACAAAAGGGAAATGAAATCATGCTAGATTATTGAAAACGATCAAAACTTTAGGCCGTACCAAAGCCATCAAACATTGTAAGGCAGAAACACCGCGGCGCAAGACACAAAAGACACTTGCGCCGCGGTGTTTCTGCCTTACTATATTTATTCAACTCTTCGCCGCAAGAAGCTCTCTAGCTGAAAGCAAGCAGTAAGCTAAGTGGTCTTTTCTTCTTTTTCCATCAAACATTGTTTGTCTAACATCTCAAATTCGCTGATCAAGCCATGTTTGAACGTTTCCCACGTAGCGACAACAATATCTGCTTGTCTCAAGCCAAAACATTGGTCAAGTGCTGAAACATTGTTTGTCAAACATTTGAGAATTGTTTTACATGCAATGATTGACCGTTTTGCCACGTCGCGAAACATTGTTCTACAAGCGGAATCGAATCCGCAATGTTTTTCAAAAAATTCAAGAAAATTTTATGCTCGTATAAAGCAGAAAATGTTTGACAAGCCAAATGGTAAAACATTTTGTTTGACAAGCAAATTACAGATGCTTGATAAACAATGTTTGATCGATAGGCCAAAGCCTTACCTTCAGTATTTCGTAATTCTCTAACAAGCGGCCTATCATATTTATCCGAAATTGCGGATCTTCTCAATAACCTCCGAAAACCATCTTCTTCTGAAAAATAGCACAAATATCACATTAATATCAACATTAATGATACCATAAGAAATACAGAGCATGGTATGGTCAAACAGTCGAAAACTATGTTTTACAATCAATCAATCAGAATTTTTTTATCAACAAAGATGGAAGTGGGCTTCTGAGGTCATTTGAGGGGGGTTTTCTAGGGGGTGACATTGCCGAATTTCTGCTCATCGTTTGCGATTTTCCTGTTTTTCAATGTCCAAATGAGTAGAATTTCCATTCCGTATCAAAATTATCAAAGAATTTCCGTTTCGTATACAATAAAATGAAAATTACTTGGATCGTTTCGCCGGGGCCTTACAACAGCAAAGGGGGAGAGTCCCTAAGTCCCAGTTATTGATCATGAAACCGAGATTAACACAAAATTGAGATCACTGAAACAGTGAGCGGGGTGTCGGGGTTGTGGAGGAGCGGAAGCTAAAGACTTAGGTAATACGTCTAATAGAGGAGAGGGTTATAGTAACCAGATTGTTAAAAGTTAGCCAATCTTAGCAATTTGGAGCAATCCTTCAGTCATCTAAGTATGTGCGCGCTTATTCTCATCACGCAATGATAAATGACGGAAATCTATGAATATAGACTACACACTAAGACTTGCGTAGGCGGTGAAGTCTGATCAACGAGATAAATAGGAGAAGAGCCACATTTCTCATCGCGCAATGATAATAGACGGATTCCTTTCGAAACATTGCGCTGATAAATATCAAAGGCTTGCTATGAGAAGCTGTGGTTATCATATCTTATACTGTGTCAGAAACAGCCTTGATAAGTACGATTATACTTGCTACGGATTTAAGGATAGTTTGGGTTACGCAAGCAAGTTTCCCTATGAGGAAAATTGATTTTTCTTCCAGTAAAGATCATTCTAGTTCATTTATTTTCATTGAGGCTATGGATAGTTGTTCTTTAGGTTGTGCAAGCAAGTTTTCCTATGAGAAAATATGCTTCTTCTTATGGTAAAGCTCATTATTGTTCATTTATTTTGATTAAGGCAAGGGTTACACGACGATGGGGGTATGGTATGGATGCGATGATCGTCTCTAATACTGTGTCAGAGATAGCCTTGATAAGTGCGAGTTTATTTGGTATAGGTAATTGTTTCTTCAGCTTAGGCAAGCAAGTTTTTCTATGAGAAAATATGCTTCTTCTTATGGTAAAGCTCATTATTGTTCATTTATTTTGATTAAGGTAAGGGTTACACGACAATGGGGGTATGTTATGGAGGCGATTACCTCTCTAATACTCTGTCAGAAACAGCCTTTATAAGTGCGAGTTTATTTGGTATGGGCAATTGTTTCTTCAGCTTAGGCAAGCAAGTTTTCCCTTGAGGAAATATGCTTCTTCTTATAGTAAAGTTCATTTTTTGTTCATTTATTTTAATTGAGGCAAGAATTACACGGCGACGGGATATGGAGAAGATTATCAAGTATGATACCGTGTCAGAAACAGCCTTGATAAGTGCGAGTTTATTTGGTATGGGCAATTATTTCCTCAGCCTAGGCAAGCAAGTTTTCCCTTGAGGAAATATGCTTCTTCTTATAGTAAAGTTGATTATTGTTCATTTATTTTGATTGAGGCAAGGGTTACACGACGATGGAATATGGAGGCAATTATCAACACTAATAGTATGTAAGAAACAGCCTTGATAAGTGCGAGTATATTTCCTATGGGTTGTTTCTTTAGGCTATGCAAGCACGTTTTCCCTTGAGCAAAAATGTTTCTTCTTATTGCAAAGCTCATTTGCGTAACCTACTCATTTGGTATCTACTCTGTAAAGTCTACTAAATACAGGATCTGCTCCAATCAAACATACAACCTAAAATCAATCGTTATGAGAGAATAACAAAATGCAAAATAAACCTTTTCGTGGACGATTCTCTGCAAGGCGGAGGTGATACAGCAGTAACAGCATCAAAACGAGGTGACGCCTCATTATCAGTGGTTAAGTTTCGTTTTCTACACTTCCCTTTGTTATCCACTTTTGCCCCGATATTTGCAAGTTACAAAAATCCCAATAAAATAATCTCGAATTTCGTGGAAAACTTTAGCTAAAAGTCGCGAATTTTCCAAAAGTTTGCAGATAGTTTTGCAATAACGTAGCATAACAATATGTGCAGTGATTCACTGCGTAATTGACTAGCTGTTCATGATCACAACAGGTACCGGCTTTGAATCTGATTGGTCCGTTGAAAAGATTAACGCGACGTGATTGGCTGGTTGGATATGGTACTGGTCTTTGATTGGTTGATTTGAAATTAAGTCACGGGCACAGCTAGGCTGTGAGGTAACGAAGTTTCAGTTAATTTAGCTTTGTTTATGGTTAAAAGAACAGGATGTGTCTAAATGTGGATTGAGAAGCTTGAAATTGCCTTATGCACATATTGATTCTATATAACTTTAATACTGCGTGGAAGGATAACCTCTTGTTACCAGAATCATTTAGCTAGACTGATATACACGCTTTTTTATAAAGAACCACTTTATAAGGAACCTACATGTAGAAGGCCCGAAAATTTAAAGAACTTATACTACTTAAGAGAACATCGTTAAGGAACTTCTCAATGTCGAATGCTTTCATCACTGCAAATAACCAAGAATTAGAAAGCCGGTTCCATTCATTTGCAGTCGAAAATCACATAAACTGTACGTTACACATGTATCAAATGTTTCCTTGAGTAGTCTGGAGCTTAGCTCACATGAAAGTGACTCTCTTTCATTGTTAAGACCACTGTATGTAGAGTTAAAATAAAGGAACTATTAAGGAACTTTTTGAACTACAATTCATCATCATCATCATCATTTTATTCGTAAAATACAACTAATACATAATTACTAAAAAATGTGTATTTTACACGACCCAAGTCAAGCAAAGCAATTGCATCAAAAGAGGTCCAAAAATAAGGAACTTTAAGAACTAGGCCTTGCGGTAGGTTCCTTATAAAAAAAGCGTGTAACACTGTAAATATATTCGAACTTATCAAGGCTATTACTGACACCGTATTAGACATGACAAGTCTTTGATATTTATTCTAGACAACGTTTTTCGGGAGATTTGTCTCCCATCATCAGGCAATGATATAACACTTTTCTGTATGTGGTCTTATACGTTAAGCTTAGACCCGGACCCAACCGGTTGTTAGCTTTTTTAGTCCTAGTTTACACGTCGTGCCAAGTTCCGCCGTGCCAGAGAAATGAATACGGATATCGGCGATTTTTTAGCACGGAAAAAGGAATTTTCACTTTATTTTATACGGAACGGAAATTCTTTGATAATTTTGATACGAAATGGAAATTCTATTCATTTGGACATAGAAAAACAGGAAAATCGCAAAAGACGACGGGAAACTCGGCAATGTCACCCCCTAGAAAACCTCCCTCAAATGACCTCAGAAACCCACTTCCATTCGCATTCTCATTCGAATTCGCTGTTTGCTAGCGAATTTCCATTTCGCTGATCGCAAGCGATCGAAGCGAATGCGAACGAAGTCGAAATGGGCCTTGACACGGCAGTAGCATGACGAGTGAATCAATCAGTTTTTTAGCTCGAGCTACAACGGTTTCGAAGAGTGCCTGGGGTACCAAAACGTACGATCGATCCTGGTTTTTTTTGTATATCGTCGACGAGCCGTCGTGAGCTGCGTCTACGATAATGGCAACGCTGATCTTTTACTTGTCGCAGATGCTGCTAGAAATTCAAAATATTTCAAATTTCTCGATTGTCGCAAACTGTCAGCTGTGAGAAAAAAACAAGGGGTTCGGTTTGGATTTCGTCATCTGCGGCGGTTTGCAATGAAGGCAGGCAGGCCTCTGACACGGCCCATGAAATATCTCAGACTACCTGAGATATATTCATAAAAAGCTATAAACTAAGCAAAAAGGAGTTTTTCCAAAGGTTCCATACCACGATAGATGGGACCTGGACTGCATGACAAGAGGGCCAAAGATGTTTACACTGAGCTATAAAGCCTGATGAAATCGCTGAGTAACTCTACACAGTCATACAGTCTCTTCAAACACATCACACACAGGCAGACATCCTCTTTATACTGTATCATGATATTCTCGGATAATGTTCGATTTTAGGGCATAATAGATTAGGTATATCTTTGAGTTGACTTGAGAGCTTAAAAGCAGGGAGTCAAGAGGCAGAGTGTGCCCCAGGGGTAATGTAATTGTACCGGGCCTTAAGGAAGTTATTGGGGGAAGTATTAATAAGGGATTTTCATTTTTTTTTCAGCAAAATCTGTATAATGATGTTTTGAAAACTTTCTTTCTGAGGTAAATATGTCTTTTAAGAAGTGCTATTCATTTGCTGCGTCTGCAGATGGCTCGATTTTAGGCAGCTGAATCATGGAAATTAAGTACCACTGTAATGTGTGCAACCCAATTGTGATCTGTGGTGTTTGATGCTTGAATATATTTGTTTCATGAGATTAACAATAGAACAATAGAAAAGAACAACAGAAATGCGCTTCTTGAGGCAAGGGATCTCATCAAGGGCTGCCATACTTTACTGTCCACAGACCTGACTGTGATCCTTGTTTCCAATACTATTTTACTTTGGTTTATGATGAGGCATGGATCTTGTCTTTTTGACGTCCATTCTTAGGACTGTTCCCAGCCTCTCATGCAGAAACTCCCATTTCATTTATTAGGCCCATTTCACAAGCCATTTTCAGCTTCTGTTTTGAAAGCTTTTTAGAGCAGTTAAATAACAAATAATAGTTTCAATACCTAATCAAGTAAATGAGTTATCAAATTACACAAGAAAAATAGAAATCAAACTAAAAATTTTGAAGATTTTACCTTGAAAAGTCGACTGCTTTGCAAAGCAAACCACTTTGCAAAATTCAAAACTTTACTCCCTAAAACGAGGCTTCCATCCAAAAGGAGGCAAATCAAAAAGAGCTTCTTTGTTGATAAAATTTCAAGCGAATTTTCCTGATCGTTCTTCCTCGATATAATTCGGCAACTTTTGTAGAAGACGAGATGTTTTTAAACCGATTTATTCATAACACGAAGATCATAAACTTGCAAAGGCCTCTGAAAAGACATTTCAGTGGTAAGCTACTTTTATAAAGCAAATTAATTATAATGCAAGTTCGAAGTTCTAGCACGGACTCCTAGAAATAGGCCTAAAAATCTTTGTTTTAGTTTGCTAGCTTTTAGCCTTTATTGTAGACTATTCGTTTTTTTTCAGGGAATCCTCGCAATTTTACCAATAAATTTGGAGACAAGGCTGCAACATTAGTTGGTTTGGGGTGCTCATTGACAATCTTGTCGACTTTTGGGTTTGCTTACAATCAGACGAAGAATTCAGGGATCGAGGAAGATGCAGATCAAAAAGCTGATTCTGTATCCTTTGATCTTAAGCAAATCATTGTAAAGAAAGATTCAGTTTAGTGGGATTCTTAGCATGTTAAAATGTTTCTAATCTTTGGACCTCTGACGCCCATCCTGTGGAAGAGCAGAAGGGTGGCTACCTAGGGGGGAGGGGGGTAGCTGTTTTCTTCCAGGATCTATTCAGAATCCATACGACGAAACAATAAATTCGAGTAAAATGAAAATAATTCGTACAATATCTGTCATTCAAACCATTAATGCTTTCCAGCTGAGGGAGCATTATTAAGGTTACCATCTTCACAATGATAAATTTTGAGTAGTTTTTGCTAGAGAGCTGTTTGCGGCCTTGCCCACTTGCTCTTCAAACGCACCGGCGTTCTTGTGTTTTAATGCGTTTCAAATGCGTAGCGTGCTTCGCGTCTGCAAAGTTTGTTTACACGTCTCTAAATTTCTAACTAAATTAATAACATTAAACAGACGCGGGAACAAGACCGAGCCTACATTTTGAAGCCTTCAAGAGTGGATCGAAATTTAATCGCAAACAAAAGACTAAACTGTGATTGGTGCATTTCGAGCCGCAAAGTTCTTGAACTGACAAGGATCGAAATACATGTTTAAACAATGAACTTAACTGCGATTGGTGCATTTCGAGCCACAAAGTTCTTGAACTGACAAGGATCGAAATACATTCTTAAACAATGAACTTAACTGTGATTGGTGCATTTCGAGCCACAAAGTTTTTGAACGGACATGGATCGAAATGAATTTATAAACAATAGATTAAATTGTGATTGGTGCATTTCGAGGCGTATTCTTTGAGCATTTATAACGCTGAAGCAAAAAGTACTAGAAGCACGAAAGTCTGTAGACTAATTCTGTGCTGCTCTATTCGAAAAAAGACTACGGAAATCTCCTATCTCATGCCTAAATGGTTTCTAATGACTATTTGGGGAAAAGCAAATTATGTTTCTATACGAAACCTCCTATAAGAAAGCCGTTTCTAAAAAACTGAAAAAAAACTAACTAACTAGCTAACTAACTAATTAACTAACGATCTAACCAACATAATAGTTAACTTACTAACTAACTAACCAAATGACTCACTAACTAACTAACTTACCATCTAACTAACTAACTAACGAACTAAGCTAGCTAGCTATCTTGCTGACTGACTAACTGACTGACTGACTTGCCAGTTCACTAATTTAATCTATAAAGAAATCGGCATATATGGTTAATTTTTTCTTAACATAACTCATCAGCTGCTAGAAAAAGAGAATTCTATCATAACAGAAAAGGATGAGAGTCACAGGAACGGTACAGAGGAGATTCAGAAGAATGAAAAGCATCTGAAAAAGTCAGTGAAGAGATCCCTTCTTCATCTTCAACAAGTCAAAGAAGAATTTGGAACCCCAGGGTTGATATGTGCGGTTAGTGTTGGTGGAGAAGTCGTGCTGAATGCTGCGATTGGATTTTCTGATGTTGAAAATGCCGTAAAATGCAATGCTGATACCAAAATGAGAATAGCAAGCATTAGCAAGGCATTAACATCCATTGGCATTGGTTAGTGGCATTGCTTTCTTTACGTTCACGAATAATACTATAAGTATACAAGTGTACATGAGTTAGTCCCTGTTTCAATAATCTTTTATAAGCATCTATTGGCATAGGTAAGGGGCATTGCTTATTCTTGGGTCATGTATACCGTTAAATCCATGAAATCGGTTCATGAATAGTGAGCGAAAGTGGCGAGCTCTCTGTAATTCCAGGCAAATAGGATTCTCTCTGTAATTAATGAAGTTGTCACATCGATAGGAAGGACTGGAGTCACACTGCTTAGATTAGCCGCCCTGGACTATTCCGTGGTCCCCTCGACGCCTCGAGGGATCTTTTTATAAGCCTCCCCTTCGAATCAGTCCACACCCAAAAACATGCAATATCTATTGGCATCGAGAATTTACGCTTGTCACTTCATATTTTATATTAATTTCTGGAAATTTCTACAGCCAACTATTAGGATTCCCTAAAATCAACTAGGATATTTCCTATTTCGCGCCCAAACGTCCCTCTTTCATTCTTTTGTACTTTCTATTGCCAAAACGAGAAGATGAACTTTTTATAAACCTTCCTTCGAATTTGCCCCCATCCAAGAACATGCAATATGTATGATCTTTGAAGATTTACGTCTGCCTCTTTACTTTGTCTATTCAGTTTTGGAAAATTCTCTGTCTGTTACTGTTAAGATCTCCTGAAATTAACTCAAGTGTTTCTTATTGCACCCTAACATCCCTCTTTCAATCTGTTGTACTTTCTATTTTGAAAAGAGCATGCTTCTTTGGACATACTCAAAGCCTGGATAATTTTTATTTTACAGGAAAACTTTTGCAAGAAGGAAAAATCGACTTAGATGCCCCAATACAAAAATATGTGAAGTACTTCCCAGAGAAAGAATTTGACAACGAGGCAGTTACCATAACAACCAGGCAACTTATGTCCCATACGAGTGGTATAAGGCATTATGATAAGAACCCAGAGGGAGAGAATGAAAAGGAGGCTATGAGTAAGAAAGAATCAAATAAAAAATCGCGTAAAAAAGGAACTCCAAAAGAAGAATTTGATAACAAAGAATACTATATTAAAGATTATTATGACACGACCAAAGATGCTGCGAAACTGTTTCAAGACGACCCGCTGCTGAAGAAACCTGGGACCGACTATCTGTATTCAACGCATGCGTGGACGCTACTTAGTGGTGTGATTGAAGAAGCAAGCGGAATGGATTATGTTTCTTACATGAAGAACCTCTGCTATGATCTTGGTCTGGATAATACACTAGTTGAATTAAACGATCCAATCATATACAATAGATCAAGGTCAGTAGAAGGTTTTAATCAAAAAATTAACTAACTAACTAACTGATTTATTAGCTAACAAACTAACCAACAAACTAACTAATTGATCGACCAATTCGCTAGCTAGCTAACTAAATAACTAACTGACACACTTGCTAACTAACTAATTTACATATCTAGCAAATTTACTAACTAGCTAACTAAGTACCTAATTAACTATTTAACTAACTAATAAAGTAAGTAACTTACTCAAGCACTAACTAACTAACTAACTAACTAACTAACTAAATAATTAACTAACAGACAAACTAACTAACTAACTAACTAACTAACTAACAAGCAAACAACCTAACTAACTAACTAACTAACTAACTAGCTAAATAACTAACTAATAGACTTACAAACAACCTAATAAACTAACTAACTTACTAACTGAATAATGAATTAACTAAGTAACTCACAAACTTTTTACTTACTCACTAATTAATGTGTTGACCAACTATCTAACTAATAACTATCTATCTAGCATACTAGCATATCTAGCATACAAACTAGCTAACTAACTTCATTCTCATAAGGAAATTTTTCCATTGAATTGTTATGAGGGGGGACTTATAAGAGAGGGGGGCTTTTTAGAGAGTGGGGGATTAATAAATTATCTAGCATATTTTGTTCTTTATTTGTTAAGACGAATGCTACAGAAATTTGATTTCATTTAATCTCGTACGATCGCTAGTGAACTTTCAAGTTGCCAAAGTAAGAAGGGGACTTAGAGCTTTTACGGTACTCAATTATCTAGATGTCTCAATAATTCTTATTTTGATTTTTTAGAAATTACTCTCGAGATGAAAAAGGAAGACTTCGTAACTCACCCTATGTGGACAATTCATATAAGATATCCGGAGGAGGATTCCTGTCCACTGCGGAGGACCTTTTGAAAATTGGAAATGTCATGTTGTATTGTCACCAAAACGAGGCTGTAGAAGGAAATCGAGATGGTAAGTATAGATATATATAGTGCTCACGACGAATTTATTTGCATATATTTGCCCGTTGCTTATTATCAATATTTTCTGCTTATTTCATGCTAATAGTATGCAAATGCATGCAAAGTATGCGATTATATGCAAACTTGTTGATGATATGGAAAATAATGCGATATGCAAATTATAATGACACTGATTATATGCAAATTTATGCTTATCCAACTGCTAACTTATGCAAATTATGCATTCGAATTTTCTGACAAAACTTTAAAGTTTAATTGCATGCACTTTTATGCTAAAAGAAGCATTAATTATATGCAAATTTATTGGCAATTTCTGCAAAAATAATGTCTACTAATATATGCAAATTTATGCAAACCATTTATTCGGAAAGCAAATTTGTATGACTCTTTATTTTCCATGGAGTGTGCTTAGAATGCAATAATGTTTTCACTTGCAATACACATACTGTACACTAATTTATGCCATTTAATCGAAATCTATGCATGCATAATAACACATAATTTTTATTCAACATCCATTTACTTGAAGGCTACCTCAAGAAAGACACTATTAACACGTTATGGACAATTGAGCCTGCCACGAAAGGCAAAGTCTCCAAAGCGTTTAAGAATTTGGGATTCGGCCTCGGTTGGAAGATTCAACCCGAGGCATCAGACTTGGGTTGCTGTAGAAATACGAAATTTGCTGTTACGCATTCTGGTAAGAATTTTTAGAGCTTTTAACACAATTTAATCTAGTTAAGTTCAATTCAATGCAGTTAGTCAGTCAGTAAGTTATTTAGTTAGTTAGTTAGTTAATTAGTTAGGGAGTTACTTAGTTAGTTCGTCCGTTAATTAGTTAGTTAGTTAGTTAGTTATTTAGTTAGTTATGTAGTTAGTTAGTTAGTTAGGTAGGTAGATAGTTAGCTAGAAGGTTAGTTAGTTAGGTAGGTAGATAGTTAGCTAGAAGGTTAGTTAGTTAGACAGTTAGTTAGTTAGATAGTTAGTTAGTGAGTTAGTGAGTTAGTTAATTAGATAGTAAGTTAGTTAGATAGTTAGTAAGTTACTTATTTAGTTACTTAGTTAGAAAGTTGGTAAGTTAATTAGTAAGTTAGCTAAAACGTTAGTTAGCTAGTTAGTTAGTAAGTAAGTTAGTTAGTTAGTTAGTTAGTTAGTTAGTTAGTTAGTTAGTTAGTTAGTTAGTTAGTTAGTTAGTTAGTTAGTTAGTTAGTTAGTTAGTTAGTTATTTAGTGAGTTAGTTAGTTAGTTAGTTAGTTAGTTAGTTAGTTAGTTAGTTAGCTTTGTATTTGTTTGGTTTATTAGTCAACTCAAAATTTCCTTCTTTGCTTGACTGTTATCACCCATTAGACCGATTAACCTATGCGTTAACCTAAATTGTTTCTTGTTCTAAATTTCAGGCGGTGCAGTTGGTGCGAGTAGTATTCTGTTAATAATTCCTCGAAAAACAAGCCAAATCAAAGTAAATAAACTGTTACATTCATCTCTAGAGTTGCTAAGCAACAAGGAACCTACAAGGAAAAAACCACGTGGTATAGTCATTGCTATAATGGTTAATATGCAGGATGTTGGACTTCTTAAAACTGCATTTAAGATTGCAGAGAATTTCGAAGAGTCTCACATGTCATAAATTCGAATTTTTAGAAAAGGCAGGGACATGCTTCTTACTTTTAGGTGCCTAAATAACTTTAAAAAAGTATCTAGCCCTAAATCTTATTAGGACCCTTCCTTATATTAAGATTTGCATTAATATACGGTGTCGATATTTTTTACTTACTGAGTGTTGTTTAGGGGGGATACATGTTTCCCTGCTCCCTTGAGAAAATAACCTTGTTTCCTGGAGTTTTGTAGGATTATTTCTTAGACTGATAGTCAAGCGGATTGATAGATAGTCAAGCGGATTGATAGATAGTCAAGCGGATTGATAGGAAGATTTGACTTGATCCCTTTTCCCCCGATGTTCCCTTGTTCCTTTCTAATTTTGGCTACGTTCCCTTGTTTCCTGGATACACTTCGCATGTTCCCATGTTTCCTGGAACCCCTAAACGACCAAAATTACAATAGTTAGTTCTTTAATCTGAAAGATGATTAAGACTCTGGTCATGTTTTTTAGATTTACATTTTAAGAATAATTATTACTCATTTTTTTATAGAAATTATAACATTAGTGAATCCAGAACTCAAACTTTGTTAGTCATCTCGTTTGTTTCTTGAAAGAAAAAGGTTTTGAAAAGGGGGAGTAGCTCCGTCGGTAACCCCATTTGCCGTAGTCTTTCAAAAACAGGCATAATCGGGCGCAAAATGTGCCTATTTTGCGCCAAAAGTTTAATGAAGAATGAATTAAGAACTGGAACACCCACCTACAATCTTCGACAAAATATTTGGAACAAGCCTTTTTTTCAAGGAATACTTCCTTATCCAGAGTTTACCTACTTTCTTAACTCCAATTCGTCCCCCTTTATCCCCATAACAATGTTGGTTCTAGTTGAGCAAGACAACTTCTGGTCGAAACTAGGGAGTCATAGAATAAAGAATAGAATAGAATAGCAGAACTATTTAGGCTGTTCCAATACATTTTGTCTAAGATTGCAGATTTCACCTTCTCCTACGCCCAGAGTTTAACCATAAAGGGATCTCTTAGGGGTAAAAAAAGAGTGGCTTGTTTGCGGATTGCGCTTTCACCGTAATTTCCACTAGAATTTAAGTTGTTGTTGTTATCTTTCACAAGCGAAGATATTTTCAAAGCGAGGCAAAGGATTCGAAAAAAGATGGCGACGGGGATGCACATGTTTTGTTTGTTTTGCAAAGAAAAAATTGATCTGATCATCCAGTATGGAAAGAAAGTTGTTGATTTTCGAATTTGTTGATTGGTAAGTTGATGTGATATGTTATAGGTAATCGCTGAATACTCAATACCTATGTCATATCGGATGTACCCTGATGATTCTTTGTACTGTCAGTATCAAGCTTCACCAGGAAAAGTCAAAAAAACAAGACTAAGACCAATTTTCAGAAAATTGAGGCCCATATGTATACCAAATAAATGAAAACGATACTACTCTTTTGGGCAGAATGTCCCTAAAATGTATTAGGTACCCCCAACCCCTGGAATTCAGCACTATAACTTGTACGAGAACACCTTAAAGTTAAAGGTGCTGTGGCATCATGGTGTTGTACAGCTTAGTTGACCCGTGGTGTCAGGAGCTCAGTGTGGTCTGGGTTCAAGCCCAGCCACAGTTACATCACTGCCAGTGTTGAGGTCTTGATTAGTTAACTTACAACTGAGATCCTAAGCGACTGGTGCAAAAAACACCATTTCACTTGCTCCCCAGTGGGTCTACTTGACTTTGATTAGTATGGTGGCAGGCACTCAAAGAAATAGCTTTGTTACCCGGCCATAGAATTGCTCCTGATGCAGGGCTTTGGAGAATTTGGCAAAAAATATAGTCCAAAACGAACCAGCCCACTCTAGCAAAATATCCCTTTTGACAACCTGGAAAAAGTTTAGAAAAAGGGCTTTGAAAAAGTGCCTTCTTTTGATACCCAGCGCTAGGGAAAACAGGTGAACTTAATACCAGGGAAGGAGTGTGCCTAGTATCCCAAATATATGTATATAATCCCCCAATCTTAAAATTGTTTTTTACAATTTTTTTCAACTTTTTTTCCAGATATAAATTGGTCCAGGGAGGAAATAAATTGGTGGCTGATGTCAGAGATGGATTGACAATAATAGTTTGCAAAAAACAGGACAAAATAAAGTCAGAATTGAAGAACTTTGTTCAGTTTTTTTAAAAAGTGGACATTTTATGAAAATTTAACTTCTCTGTGCCAGAGGTGAGTGTCAATTCTTGTGTTTGTTGTATGTCAAAAAAGGAAAATTTCCATAAAGTTCTAAAAATTAGTGTTATTCAACATGTAAGTGCTTAAACCATTGTCTCGATTATTGTTATCATTATGATTGGTGACCAGAAAACACCATTCCACCCCATTCCTTGTGAAATTAAGAAGTTAGTGCGGATTGCTATTTCGGTTAAAAGCTGCAGTCGCATTCACCAAGCCGTAAATTGATGTAAAAAAAAACAAAAGACGCAAGACGCATCTTTTTCTGGGGCCGCAAACCGTAGAAAAAACATTGCCATATCCGTAACTCGTACGTAAATTAGGGGTTGAAGCCGTGAAGCCGCAAACCTCGGCCTCTGTTTCACCGGACACAGCAAGAGAGCCAATAGAATTACCGGAGATTTTTTCTTCACTTGGATCCCTCACTAATTTGAGGAACTTTATGGAAAGTCATTGTTAATTTATGTCATTATAGCATGGAAAGTAGCATAATTTATGTCATGAATGGCTTAAGATTTGAAAAACATTTATCTTCAATTCTACTAAAATACAAGCGCTGCAAGCAACGCAAGGTCCTATTCAGACTGCCATGGGCTACAGACATCGTACCTTTTCCGGATGAACAAAAACTACATTCTTGACTCCTTTAAGTTACATACTAATAATATCCTGGGGATTGCGGAAAGCGTAAAAATTTCTTTCTAGATTGCTTTTTTGAAGTTTTTTTTGGCTGATTGAAATGCGAGCCCATTTTCAGCTTCATCAATGGGGGAAAAAATACCGCCTTTTCAAGGTCAAATTTTCGCTTCTAAAACTTTTTTCGATTTATTTCAACGACATCCTGAAAATATAGACCCTAAAGATGATAGAAATCATAACAAGTTGGCTCTAAATTGCTTTATTTGAAGTTTTTTGGCTGTTTGAAACGCGAGCCCATTTTCAGCCTCCATCATGGCAAAAAAGTGCCGCCTTTTCAAAACCATTTTCTCATTTCTAAAACTACTTGACTGATTTATTTCAACTTTGTTCTGATGGTATAGACCCTAAAGATCATAGAAAGCATCAAAAGTTCTATCTTAATTGCTTCTTTGGAAGTTTTTTGGCAGCTTGAAATGCGATGCCTTTTTCAGCCGCCATGATGGCCAAAAAGTGTTCCTTTTTCAAAGTCGATTTTTCCAATTTCAAACATGTTTATTGGGTTCTTTCGACTAAATTCTAAAAGTATAGACCCTAAAGATCACAAAAAGCATAAAAAGTCCTATCTAAATTGCTTCTTTGGTAATTTTTTGGCAGCTTGAAATGCGATGCCTTTTTCAGCCGCCATGATGGCCAAAAAGTGTTCCTTTTCAAGGTCGATTTTTCCACTTTTAAACATGTTCATTGGGTTTTTTCGACTAAGTTCTAAACGTATAGACCCTAAAGATCACAAAAAGCATTAAAAGTTCTATCTAAATTGCTTTTTTGGTAATAGTTTAGCAGCTTGAAATGCGATGCCTTTTTCAGCCGCCATGATGGCCAAAAAGTGTTCCTTTTTCAAGGTCGATTTTTCCACTTTTAAGCATGTTCATTGATTTCTTTTAACTAAATTCTAAAAGTATAGATCCTCAAGATCATAAAAAGCACAAAAAGTTCTGTCTAAATTGCTTCTTTGGTAATTTTTTGGCAGCTTGAAATGCGATGCCTTTTTCAGCCAACATGATGGCCAAAAAGTTTTCCTTTTTCAAGGTCGATTTTTCCACTTTGAAACATGTTCATTGGGTTCTTTCGACTAAATTCTAAAAGTATAGACCCTAAAGATCACAAAAAGCATAAAAAGTCCTATCTAAATTGCTTCTTTGGTAATTTTTTGGCAGCTTGAAATGCGATGCCTTTTTCAGCCACCATGATGGCCAAAAATTGTTCCTTTTTCAAGGTCGATTTTTCCACTTTCAAACATGTTCATTGGGTTCTTTTGACAAAATTCTAAAAGTTTAGACCCTGAAGATTACAGAAAGCACAAAAAGTTCTATCTAAATTGCTTCTTTGGTAATTTTTTAGCAGCTTGAAATGCGATGCCTTTTTCAGCCACCATAATGGCCAAAAAGTGTTCCTTTTTCAAGGTCGATTTTTCCACTTTTTAACATGTTCATTGGGTTCTCTCGATTAAATTCTGAAAATATAGACCCTAAAGATCATAGAAAGCATCAAAAGTTCTATCTTAATTGCTTCTTTGGAAGTTTTTTGGCAGCTTGAAATGCGATGCCTTTTTCAGCCGCCATGATGGCCAAAAAGTGTTCCTTTCTCAAAGTCGATTTTTCCAATTTCAAACATGTTTATTGGGTTCTTTCGACTAAATTCTAAAAGTATAGACCCTAAAGATCACAAAAAGCATAAAAAGTCCTATCTAAATTGCTTCTTTGGTAATTTTTTGGCAGCTTGAAATGCGATGCCTTTTTCAGCCGCCATGATGGCCAAAAAGTGTTCCTTTTCAAGGTCGATTTTTCCACTTTTAAACATGTTCATTGGGTTTTTTCGACTAAATTCTAAAAGTATAGACCCTAAAGATCACAAAAAGCATTAAAAGTTCTATCTAAATTGCTTTTTTGGTAATAGTTTAGCAGCTTGAAATGCGATGCCTTTTTCAGCCGCCATGATGGCCAAAAAGTGTTCCTTTTTCAAGGTCGATTTTTCCACTTTTAAGCATGTTCATTGATTTCTTTTAACTAAATTCTAAAAGTATAGATCCTCAAGATCATAAAAAGCACAAAAAGGTCTGTCTAAATTGCTTCTTTGGTAATTTTTTGGCAGCTTGAAATGCGATGCCTTTTTCAGCCAACATGATGGCCAAAAAGTTTTCCTTTTTCAAGGTCGATTTTTCCACTTTGAAACATGTTCATTGGGTTCTTTCGACTAAATTCTAAAAGTATAGACCCTAAAGATCACAAAAAGCATAAAAAGTCCTATCTAAATTGCTTCTTTGGTAATTTTTTGGCAGCTTGAAATGCGATGCCTTTTTCAGCCACCATGATGGCCAAAAATTGTTCCTTTTTCAAGGTCGATTTTTCCACTTTCAAACATGTTCATTGGGTTCTTTTGACAAAATTCTAAAAGTTTAGACCCTGAAGATTACAGAAAGCACAAAAAGTTCTATCTAAATTGCTTCTTTAGTAATTTTTTAGCAGCTTGAAATACGATGCCTTTTTCAGCCGCCATGATGGCCAAAAAGTGTTCCTTTTGCAAGGTCGATTTTTCCACTTTTAAAGATGTTCATTGGGTTCTTTTGACTAAATTCTGAAATTATAGATCCTATAGATCGCAAAAAGCATAAAAGTTCTATCTAAATTGCTTTTTTGGTAATATTTTAGTATTTTGAAATCCGATGCCTTTTTCAGCCGCCATGATGGCCAAAAAGTGTTCCTTTTTCAAAGTCGATTTTTCCACTTTTAAACATGTTCATTGGGTTCTTTCGACTAAATTTTATAAATATAGACCCTCAAGATCACAAAAAGCACAAAAAGTTCTATCTAAATTGTTTTTTTGGTTATATTTTAGTATTTTGAAAT
Source organism: Chrysaora quinquecirrha (assembly GCA_014526335.1). NCBI lineage: Eukaryota > Metazoa > Cnidaria > Scyphozoa > Semaeostomeae > Pelagiidae > Chrysaora > Chrysaora quinquecirrha. Next base: position 894,071 of record JACTAT010000035.1, read on the forward strand.
CCGATGCCTTTTTCAGCCGCCGTGATGGCCAAAAAGCGTTCCTTTTTCAAGGTCTATTTTTCCACTTTTAAACATGTTCATTGGGTTCTTTCGACTAAATTTTATAAATATAGACCCTAAAGATCACAATAAGCATAAAAAGTTCTATCTAAATTGCTTCTTTGGTAATTTTTTAGCAGCTTGAAATGCGATGCCTTTTTCAGCCGCTATGATGGCCAAAAAGTGTTCCTTTTTCAAGGTCGATTTTTCCACTTTTAAACATGTTCATTGGGTTTTTTCGACTGAATTCTAAAAGTATAGACCCTCAAGATTACAAAAAGCACAAAAAATTCTATCTAAATTGCTTTTTTGGTAATACTTTAGTATTTTGAAATCCGATGCCTTTTTCAGCCGCCATGATGGCCAATAAGTGTTCCTTTTTCAAGGTCTATTTTTCCACTTTTAAACATGTTCATTGGGTTCTTTCGACTAAATTCTAAAAATATAGACCCTAAAGATCACAATAAGCATAAAAAGTTCTATCTAAATTGCTTCTTTGGTAATTTTTTAGCAGCTTGAAATGCGATGCCTTTTTCAGCCGCTATGATGGCCAAAAAGTGTTCCTTTTTCAAGGTCGATTTTTCCACTTTTAAACATGTTCATTGGGTTTTTTCGACTAAATTCTAAAAATATAGACCCTAAAGATCACAATAAGCATAAAAAGTTCTATCTAAATTGCTTCTTTGGTAATTTTTTAGCAGCTTGAAATGCGATGCCTTTTTCAGCCGCTATGATGGCCAAAAAGTGTTCCTTTTTCAAGGTCGATTTTTCCACTTTTAAACATGTTCATTGGGTTCTTTCGACTAAATTCTAAAAATATAGACCCTCAAGATCACAAAAAGCACAAAAAGTTCTATCTAAATTGCTTTTTTGGTAATATTTTAGTATTTTGAAATCCGATGCCTTTTTCAGCTGCCATGATGGCCAAAAAGTGTTCCTTTTTCAAGGTCGATTTTTCCACTTTTAAACATGTTCATTGGGTTCTTTCGACTTAATTCTAAAAATATAGACCCTCAAGATTACAAAAAGCACAAAAAATTCTATCTAAATTGCTTTTTTGGTAATATTTTAGTATTTTGAAATCCAATGCCTTTTTCAGCTGCCATGATGGCCAATAAGTGTTCCTTTTTCAAGGTCGATTTTTCCACTTTTAAACATGTTCATTGGGTTCTTTCGACTAAATTCTAAAAATATAGACCCTCAAGATCACAAAAAGCACAAAAAGTTCTATCTAAATTGCTTTTTTGGTAATATTTTAGTATTTTGAAATCCGATGCCTTTTTCAGCTGCCATGATGGCCAAAAAGTGTTCCTTTTTCAAGGTCGATTTTTCCACTTTTAAACATGTTCATTGGGTTCTTTCGACTAAATTCTAAAAATATAGACCCTAAAGATCACAATAAGCATAAAAAGTTCTATCTAAATTGCTTCTTTGGTAATTTTTTAGCAGCTTGAAATGCGATGCCTTTTTCAGCCGCCATGATGGCCAAAAAGTGTTCCTTTTTCAAGGTCGATTTTTCCACTTTTAAACATGTTCATTGGGTTTTTTCGACTAAATTCTAAAAGTATAGACCCTAAAGATCACAAAAAGCACAAAAAGTTCTATCTAAATTGCTTCTTTGGTAATTTTTTAGCAGCTTGAAATGCGATGCCTTTTTCAGCCGCCATGATGGCCAAAAAGTGTTCCTTTTTCAAGGTCGATTTTTCCACTTTTAAACATGTTCATTGGGTTCTTTCGACTAAATTCTAAAAATATAGACCCTAAAGATCACAAAAAGCACAAAAAGTTCTATCTAAATTGCTTTTTTGGTAATGTTTTAGTATTTTGAAATCCGATGCCTTTTTCAGCTGCCATGATGGCCAAAAAGTGTTCCTTTTTCAAGGTCGATTTTTCCACTTTTAAAGATGTTCATTGGGTTCTTTTGACTAAATTCTGAAATTATAGATCCTATAGATCGCAAAAAGCATAAAAAGTTCTATCTAAATTGCTTTTTTGGTAATATTTTAGTATTTTGAAATCCGATGCCTTTTTCAGCCGCCATGATGGCCAAAAAGTGTTCCTTTTTCAAGGTCGATTTTTCCACTTTTAAACATGTTCATTGGGTTCTTTCGACTAAATTCTATAAATATAGACCCTAAAGATCACAAAAAGCACAAAAAGTTCTACCTAAATTGTTTTTTTGGTTATATTTTAGTATTTTGAAATCCGATGCCTTTTTCAGCCGCCGTGATGGCCAAAAAGCGTTCCTTTTTCAAGGTCTATTTTTCCACTTTTAAACATGTTCATTGGGTTCTTTCGACTAAATTCTAAAAATATAGACCCTAAAGATCACAATAAGCATAAAAAGTTCTATCTAAATTGCTTCTTTGGTAATTTTTTAGCAGCTTGAAATGCGATGCCTTTTTCAGCCGCTATGATGGCCAAAAAGTGTTCCTTTTTCAAGGTCGATTTTTCCACTTTTAAACATGTTCATTGGGTTTTTTCGACTAAATTCTAAAAATATAGACCCTAAAGATCACAATAAGCATAAAAAGTTCTATCTAAATTGCTTCTTTGGTAATTTTTTAGCAGCTTGAAATGCGATGCCTTTTTCAGCCGCTATGATGGCCAAAAAGTGTTCCTTTTTCAAGGTCGATTTTTCCACTTTTAAACATGTTCATTGGGTTTTTTCGACTAAATTCTAAAAATATAGACCCTAAAGATCACAATAAGCATAAAAAGTTCTATCTAAATTGCTTTTTTGGTAATGTTGTAGTATTTTGAAATCCGATGCCTTTTTCAGCCGCCATGATGGTCAAAAAGTGTTCCTTTTTCAAGGTCTATTTTTCCACTTTGAAACATGTTCATTGGGTTCTTTCGACTAAATTCTCAAAGTTTGGACCCTGAAGATTACAGAAAACGCAAAAAGTTCTATCTGAATATCTTTTTTGGTAATTATTTAACAGTTTGAAATGCGATGCCTTTTTCAGCCGCCATGATTTTCGAAAGGTGTTCCTTGTTCAAGGTCGATTTTTCCGTTTTTAAACATGTTCATTGATTTCTATCTTCTAAATTCTGAAAGTATAGATCATGTAGATAACAGAAAGCACAAAAGCTTCGTCTATATTGCGTATTTTACACTATTTGAGCAGTTTGAAATGTTATGGCTTTTTCACCTTCGAGCTAAGCCAAAAATGGCTCTTTTTCCTCCTCGATTTTTCCGGTTGAAAACATATTTATTAATTTATTTCATGTGTATTCTGGAAATATAGCCCTTTAAGAACCTGGAAAGTATAAAATGTTGTTTCTAAATAGCGTTTTTAGTAGTTCTTTCGTCATTTGAAATACTAAATTCTGAAAATATAGACCCTAAAGATCATAAAAAGCACAAAAGTTCTATCTAAATTGTTTTTTGGTTATATTTTAGCAGTTTGAAATCCGATGCCTTTTCAGCCGCCGTGATGGCCAAAAAGCGTTCCTTTTCAAGGTCGATTTTTCCACTTTTAAACATGTTCATTGGGTTCTTTCGACTAAATTCTGAAAATATAGACCCTAAAGATCATGGAAAGCACAAAAGTTCTATCTAAATTGCTTTTTTGGTAATTTTTAGCAGCTTGAAATGCGATGCCCTTTTCAGCCGCCATGATGGCCAAAAAGTGTTCCTTTTCAAGGTCGATTTTTCCACTTTTAAACATGTTCATTGATTTATTTCAACTAAATTCTGAAAATATAGACCCTAAAGATCACAGAAAGCATAAAAGTTCTATCTAAATTGCTTCTTTGGTAATTTTTAGCAGCTTGAAATGCGATGCCTTTTTCAGCCGCCATGATGGCCAAAAAGTGTTCCTTTTCAAGGTCGATTTTTCCACTTTTAAACATGTTCATTGGGTTTTTCGACTAAATTCTGAAAATATAGACCCTAAAGATCACAATAAGCATAAAAGTTCTATCTAAATTGCTTTTTTGGTAATTTTTAGCAGTTTGAAATGCGAAGCCTTTTTCAGCCGCCACAATGGTAAAAGAATGTTCCTTGTTCAAGGTCAATTTTTCCGCTTTCAAACACAATCATTGATTTCTTTAAACTTAATTCTGAAAGTTTAGACCCCAAAGATTATAGAAAGCACAAAAGTTCTATCTGAATATCTTTTTGGTAATTTTTAGCAGTTTGAAATGCGATGCCTTTTCAGCCGCCATGATTTTCAAAAGGTGTTCCTTGTTCAAGGTCGATTTTTCCGTTTTAAACATGTTCATTGATTTCTTTCAACTAAATTCTGAAAGTATAGACCCTGAAGATTACAGAAAGCACAAAAGTTCTATCTAAATTGCGTATTTTACAATATTTTAGCAGTTTGAAATGTTATGGCTTTTTCACCTTCGAGCTAAGCCAAAAATGGCTCTTTTCCTCCTCGATTTTTCCGGTTGAAAACATATTTATTAATTTATTTCAT
>JACTAT010000035.1:899036-939036 GCA_014526335.1 Chrysaora quinquecirrha
TTGAAAATTCAGCATCACAATGATAAGGTTCAACACAAATGCATTTAATATATTATATTTTAATTTCAGTTCCTAAATAATGGATTACCTTGATACAAGATGGACAAAACTGAAAGATTATGAATTTGCAGATGATGATTCTGGATCAGAAACAAAAAAATTCATCGACTCAGATGGGGAGTCAGGTGACGAAGAATGGGTCCAACAGTTAAAAAGAGACTATGGGAAAACCTCAGGAAAATATTTAATAAAAAACTATCAAAACTTGAAAAATACTTGGTGATTGGATTAAGTCTTGCTACATTGCTAGCTGTGCTGTTAACCATAGTTATATTAGTGAGGCATTTTAGTATTAAAGACCAGCCGGACTTGTCCGTGATTTTATCAAATGGACAGACTTTAGAGACAATGCAAAGGATATGTGTGACAGAAGGTTGTGTGGAAGCATCACATCATGTTAATCAGTATTTGGATCAGAATGTTGACCCTTGTGATGATTTTTATCAATTTTCATGTGGGAAATGGTTGAAGAATGTTCAGATTCCATCAGGGAATTCACATTGGACGAGTTTCAGTGAATTGGCAGAGAGGAATCAGCTGAACTTGAAACATATTTTGGACAGATTGCATCCTTTGAAGAATGATAGTGAAGCTGTGAAGAAGGTTCACATGTTCTACAAGGCTTGTAAAGTAAGGAAAATATGTCTTTTCATGGAAATACTTGTTGTACCTAAAACAGATCCTTGTGATACACTACTGTATATGATGTGGTTTTGATAGGCTAAGAATTCAATTTATTGTCCCTCGTGGATGTGTAAACAGTAGAGGACCTAAAAAAGACCCTTGTGGTACATCACAGTATAAAAATCTAGTTTTCATCGATATGTTAACAATAGAGGACCTAAGACAGGCCCTTGAGGTACCCCACTGAAGACAATGTGGTTTTGATTGGCTAAGAATTCATTTCATTGTCTTTTAAGGATTCTGATTGGATGGAGAAGAATGGCTTAAGCAGTATCAAAAATCTTATTGGTCAAGTTGGAAACTGGGGTTTGTGGAACTCTTCCGTTTGGAATGATGAAGATTGGAGCTTTGAGCAAGCTTTGAATAAGATTCATAAATTGAAAAATATGCCATTATTTTATATGTTTGTTGCTGCGGATGATGTCAGATCAAGTGAAAACACCATTCAGGTCAGTTTATTAAAACCTTCTGATTTAAATTTTGCGGTGGCACCGTGGTGTAATCCAGCTGACTCCTGGTGTCAATAGCTCAGTATAGTCAGGGTTGCAGCCCTCCAGCCCAACCACAGTAGCGTCACAGCCAGGGTTGATGTCTCGATTAGTTAACCTACTACTGAGATCCTAGTTACTAGTGTTAAAACGCCATTTCACTTTCATTTCAACTTAAATTTCTTTGAATGCCAAAGTCGCTTTGGGAAAATAGTTACGAAAGGGAAGCGAGGGACAAAGAGAAGAGAAATTTCTTATCTCATCCTGCATTATTCATTTCTTTCTTTCTTTTTTTCTCCTAATGCTACTAAAAGGCTCTGATACCCAGGGTTAGCCGAGGGTCAATTCACTCCTCGACAAAGCTTGCGAGGTTCCTATTGAAACAAAAGGGTTCGTGCAAAGTTCCTACGAAAACAATAGAGGTTCCGGCTGAAGGTGTACGAGATTCCAAGACGTAAATTGCCCTTTGGGGTAAACTTCCATGAATTTGTTCTTGCGATCTTTGTCTTAGAGACTTGGCTTAAAGATTTCGAATTTCTGTGGCTGAGTACAGCAATGCTCTTTTCCGTTTTAGATCGAACAGTCTGGAATAACATTGCCGGATGAAGATTTTTACAAGAGAAGTGATAATGACAAAGTTAGTTAACTAAATAAACTTTGTTCATTTGTTCTAATTGAAGAGTTAAGTTGATTAAGAAATTGATGTTAAAGTAATGTTTGTATCACTGCAAAGCCCCCTATATTTGATTAAGTTGTGATTGCAATAAAAGCTAAACCCCTTTCTTTTACACTCCATTCACTAACAATCCCCTCTATAGCTTGACTTATGTAATAAACAGCCACTCTTTAAACGCCCACTGCTAACAAACGCCTCCTATAAAAGGGTGCTTTTATTAAAAGAAGTAGCCCATTTCAGTTAAAAACTAATTCAACGAGCTTAAACCCCTTTCTTTTACACCCCATCAACTAACAGTCCCCTCCCCTCTATAACTTGACTTATGCGTAAAATCTATTGACGATTGTAGCTACTTTTCTAAGTATGGTAAGTTCGCTTTTAGGTTATAAAAGCTTATAAGAAATTAATGGTTGATGCTGGAAAACTTCTTGGGGGAGAAAATGTCGAAAAACAAATGGACGAGGTTTATCAATTTGAAAAGAAGCTCGCAAGCATTTATGAATCAAAAGAAAGTTTAGCGAAAACTGATAGAATACATAATAAGATGACTGTGGAGCAATTACAAGATCTATGCCCTGCTGTGAGTATTATTTGCCACTGCTACATTAGACGCTTTCGTTTTATCCTTTCGAAACAGCGAGCTAACCTATCTTAGATCGCCGCCGTTTTATTCCTTTCTGCAAAACATTGCGGCTGTTTTCTGTCAGCCCTTTATTTTGATTAAGTATTCTGAAAGATTTTCAAATTTTTGCAAAATGAGATTCGAGTCTTGTGAAGCAAGTCTCAAATGTTTGCTCAACATTGCTCATCAATCTTTCCTTAAATGTTTCACAGCATTGCTAAGCAGTTCTCTTGTTACACAATGTTTTCTGACGTGGCTTAACAGTCAAGCATTGCTTGTAAAAGAATTCTGAAATGTTTGACTAACAATGTGTGATTTTCAAAATTTTTACAAAATGTCTAAAGGATACCCACGAGAGGCAATTCTCTCCTTGGAATTTCATACACTCTCAAGTGGAATCTCTATTGCTTTCGTAGGAATCTTGTAAGAATCCTTTTGATCCAATAGGAATCCTGTACGCTTTTGCAAGGAGTGAAATGCCCCTTGAACATATTCTTTGATGTTTGAACTTAGTTACAGCAAAGGCTACCATGACATACAAAGCGTCCCTGGATTTATTGCTGCAAAGGGAATGATAGCCCCACGTTTACTTGGGTATGAAAACTGTTACCCCAAAATTTTTTCTCGTCCTTAGAAAGGTACCCAGGGTATGACACACCCCGTAACACAACTTATGAGAGTTACCCCGTTTCCTCTGGGTCATATATCCGGGGTGGGAAATTTTTTATTTAAGGAACATCCAGAACGAACATGTAATAGCGAACACCCCATTTGTTTGGCTATGAAGAGAACACCGCAGACTTCTTGTAGGTAAATCAATTACTGACCTTTTCTATTGAAATGCTGTTAAGTTAAAATTATTTGTCTTTGTAGATTCCTTGGCTTGACTTTATGAACAGCATGTTTAATACAAAAGTGACATTTGACGAGCCAGTTGTTGTTTACACCCCTCATTATCTGAAGAATATGTCGGATTTGGTTATTCGAACCGAAAGAAGGTCAGTTGCCTTGCGTTCTTTATTTGAATTTGAACTCGTAGAAAAATCAATCCTAGTGTTTGCCATTCATGAAATATAGTATATACATATCAATGTGTATGGTACTGTCGACTGCTCAATATAGCCGAAAGACAAAGTTAAACGGGAGGAGAGCCTTGGGTTGTATGACTTTGAGATTTACCGAGCGTAAACGTCGTTGGCTCTCTGATCATGCAGTCCATGCTCGAATCTCATCTCTTGTGGTATGCCACCCGCGAAAAAACTATCCTAATTGTCGCCATTCATGGAAAATTTATGCAAATATGTTTGGCACTGAAGAAGTCTGAACATAGCCGAAAAACAAAGTTAGACCTGAGGTGAGCTTTTGGCCGTATGACTCGACGATTCCACAGGCTCTTTTGCTCAGTTTACTCTCTGATCATTAGCACATCGTTGGCTCTCTGATCATGCCATCTTATGTTCACAGCCAATCAATTGTTGTATGCTCTCGTAGAAAAACCTTTTCGTTTGAAGGTGGATTGTACGGACGACCAAGCCTCGTTCATGAAAGTTCTGAAATTTGCTTGCCAAACAAGATGTTTTACCGTTCGGTCAGGTCGCGTAACATTGCACGCCAAACATTAGTTACTCGTGACAATCCGAAAATTTCTTTGTAGTTTTCTAGCAATTCTCCTGTAAAACAATGTTTTCCTACTGGTCAAACATTGCTTGCTTGTTAAAGCGAATGTTAAAAATGTTTTATCAAGCATAGTTGACTACTTTTCCAAGTTGCAAAACATTGCTCGACAAACATTTTTTTCCAGACAAGCAGAAAATGTTTTTGATTTTTTTCAAAAAAGTTTTTAAGCAATTCTCTTGCTAAGCAATGTTTTTCACGTGGCCAAAGCGTCAAAAACATTTCATGTGAAACTAATCTCAATTGTTTGACAAACAATGTTTGATCGTTTGGCCACATTGCAAAACATTGCTCGTTAAACATTTTTTAAATGCTAAGCAATGCTAAACAATGTTACTTGTCAAGCAATGTTTTTGAACGTGGCCAAATGGTCAAACATTGCTTGACAAGCAAATCTCAAATGTTTGACTAGCAATGTTTGATCATTTGGCAAGGGCTTTAATTCAAACATTGCTTGTAAAGCAAATCTCAAATGTTTAACAAACAATGTTTGATCGTTTTGTCCCGGGCTTTAAGTCAAACATTGCTTGTAAAGCAAATCTCCAATGTTTGACAAACAATGTTTGATCGTTTGGCCTAGTCTAATAACCGCATATTCAAATTTTGATATCTTTTCTCATAGAATCCTGGCAAATTACATGGTTTGGCATCTGATTAAACCATTGATACCAATGCTATCAAAGCCGTTCAGAGATGCATATTCTGGACTTCTCAGAGCTGAAAAAGGTTTAGATATTGTTGACAAAAGTTGGAGAAGTTGTGTGAAACAAACCGACTCAGTCTTAGGATTCGCCACTGGATATTTGTTTGTCAAAGAGAGCAACAAGAAGAACACTGCTGACATGAAAGCACAGGTAACCCCCTGAAATGTTTCCCAGCCCACCCTTTTCCAATTTCAGGGCTAATGTATTTTATCTGGGTCTGGCTCGAGCAAAACACTCCAAACATGAGATATGAGGAAAACTAAAGACCACGCCCTACAGAGTGTCGAAAAATGCCCTTTTTATTGCTAGAATTCTTCGATACTCCTCGTCATTTTCTCTTCAACCCCGTGGCACCGCCCATGAATTGAGCATGTCGTTTCTTATTTCTACTATCCGGTTGCTTTTCGGTTGGTGACCATTGATATGACAAGAAAAACGGTCTTGGCGGGAAAAACCGGTTTTTCTTTCATTCCCTAGCCAAGGGGTGTTTGTAGTAAGGGTGTTTTAAGATGCTAGTGATATTAGCATAGGTAACCCCCTGAAAACCTAGTGCTTCGCATACTTTTACGTATTTGTTTTGTGTGTTGTGCAGTGGTGACATTCTTATAGCAAGAGGAAAAGGGAGGAATCTTTTGCGTAAGAAGGGTTTTATTTATGGCTGCATTATGGCTGTATTTTGGAAACCTTCAGTATGGTTATTTAAATTTGAATATCTTTTTTTTTTCAAGATAAAAGACATGATAACGAATGTGAAGGAATCATTTCTTGTTGAAATTGGCCGCAAAAATTGGATGGACGCGGAGACGAAATTAAAAGCTCTGGAAAAGGTACAGCAGCTGATTGTAAAATTATCTTGTTTTTTTCTTTTAACATTTGAGGCTCAAAGCTCTATGGTTTCACAAACTAACTAACAAACTAACTAAAATAACTAAATAACTAACTAAATAATTAACTAACTAATTAACTAACTAACTAAGTAACTAACTAACTAACTAACTAACTAACTAACTAAGTAACTAAGTAACTAACTTACTGACCAACTAGCAAACTAACCAACTAACTAACTAACTAACTAACTAACTAACTAACTAACTTACTTACTTACTAACTAACTAATTAACTAACTAACTAAGTAACTAACTAACTAATTAACTAACTAACTAACTAACTAACTAAGTAACTTAGTATCTAACTTACTGACCAACTAGCAAACTAACCAACTAGCTCTGCAACATTCTAAACGACTAGTTGACTAACTAACTAAATAACTAACCAACTAACTAACTAACTAACTAACTAACTAACTAACTAACTAACTTACTTACTTACTAACTAACTAATTAACTAACTAACTAAGTAACTAACTAACTAATTAACTAACTAACTAACTAACTAACTAAGTAACTTAGTATCTAACTTACTGACCAACTAGCAAACTAACCAACTAGCTCTGCAACATTCTAAACGACTAGTTGACTAACTAACTAAATAACTAACCAACTAACTAACTAACTAACTAACTAACTAACTAACTAACTAACTTACTTACTTACTAACTAACTAATTAACTAACTAACTAAGTAACTAACTAACTAAGTAACTAACTAACTAACTAACTAACTAAGTAACTTAGTATCTAACTTACTGACCAACTAGCAAACTAACCAACTAGCTCTGCAACATTCTAAACGACTAGTTAACTAACTAACTAAATAACTAACCAACTAACTAACTAACTAACTAACTAACTAACTAACTAACTAACTTACTTACTTACTAACTAACTAATTAACTAACTAACTAAGTAACTAACTAACTAAGTAACTAACTAACTAACTAACTAACTGAGTAACTTAGTAACTAACTTACTGACCAACTAGCAAACTAACCAACTAGCTCTGCAACATTCTAAACGACTAGTTAACAAACTAACTAACTAACTAACTAACCAACTAACTAACTAACTAATTTACTAACTAACTAAGTAACTAACTAACTAACTAACTAACTAAGTAACTTAGTAACTAACTTACTGACCAACTAACAAACTAACCAACTAGCTCTGCAATATTCTAAAGGACTAGTTAACCAACTAACTAGCTAACTAACTAACCAACTAACTAACTAACTAACTAACTAACTAACTAACTTATTAACTAACTAACTAGCTAACCAGCTAGCTAACTAACTAATTTACTAACTAACTATCTAACTGACTAACTAACTAACTAACTAACTAACTAACTAACTGACTAACTGACTAACTAACTAACTAACTAACTAACTAACTAACTAACTAACTAACTAACTAACTAACTAACTAACTAACTAACTAACTAACTAACTAACTACCTACCTAACTAACTAACTAACTAACTAACTATCTAATTGACTGACTTCTGGCATTGCATGTTGCTGATGTGAATGCTGTAAAGAGGGCCTAGCCACTACAATTATTTTCAAAGTAATGCAACTCCCGTTGCTTCACCAACTGCTGTACGGTATCTCGGAGCTTCGTTGTGAAGGGTAAACAAGACTTTTCTAATTAGACTATGCTTTCACTTTGTACTATTCCTTTGCCTTGCCTCTTTTTTAGGTTTCACTATTGATCGATATGATTGGCTACCCAGATTGGTTACTCGATCCACGTGCTCTTGAAAACTACTACAGAAATGTAAGTAACTTTGTACGATGGCTGCCAAATACCCGATAGAACGCCCTCTTTGATTCCTAACTACGAATAACTAGTTTTTAATAAAGCATTATAAGACACGGAACTCCCTCTTCCACCTTAAACGGAAGGCAATTACTTTTAGATCCACATAAAAATCGAAACAAAGCCAGCATTTTCTTCTAAATCAGCATTGTCTAAGAAAGGTGGGGTATAAGAAAGGTGGGGGTGGGGGAAGAGGAGCAAATTGTGCATGATGAAAGTTCGTCATAATATGGGCGTTCCAAAGCTTTTGGGGGGCATTATTTGTTATGTTGGTGGGCATTCGCTTCATGCTGAAGATCTATTAGATTTTATTTATCACTTAATCAATTAATCAATCATTTTTGCTAATCATTGCGTCATTGATCATTTTGATTAGATTTCGATTAATCATTTGTGATATGGTTTAATTTCAGTTAACCATCACTGCCAATCCATTCAAAAATTATCTCAATGCGAGATCGTTTTATCATCAAAAAACAATGAACCGAAGAAACACAAAACCGGACAGGAATGAGTAAGTTTGTTCTTCTATATTCTTTATATTTTTAGGCCTCGGCCAATCGATAAAACATTATTCGACAAACATCTGAAATTTGCTTGTCGCATAAAATGTTTGACCGTTTAGCCACGTCGCAAAACGTTGCTTTTCAAACAATGGACGTGCTTGAAAATCGTCTTATTCCTGTTTTTTTTTTCAGATGGCACGTGACCCCGACAGCAGTAAATGCATTTTATAATTCACCTCGTAACTACATTGGTAAGTTTTCCAACCATTTTATCCTCTAATACCTCCCCCCCTGATATATGATATCGATCCTATTGAAAAGTGGTATAGAAAACTTCATTACAGGGGGGCTGAGACCCCCTTATTATTGTTTTTGGATCAGTTTGTTAGCGAAGCCCGCCCCCTCCCTGGAAACCACTGTTGCTATGACTATGAACTAGGATTGTTACTTGAGTCGTTAGATTCTCGCTTCACCACCCCGACACCCCGCTACAACTACCAGTTTAAGCTATCTAACTTTGTTGTTAGTATCGGTCACGTGCGCGATAACTTGTACTCAGATAATAGGTCTAGCTATAAACTATACTCAAATTTTCATTCAATTCAAAGTTGCTATTTGTGTCTTTAACGTCATTATGCCTTAACCTCGTTTCCGTGTAACCGCCATGTGCTTCTTATATAAGAGTTATGTAACCTATTTCGTTCTTCGTTATGTTATGATTTGAGAATGGAGTAAAATGAAGCCTCTTTATTCTCGCTGCTATAGTCACTGATTGCCGATAGCTTAACAGTGTCCTTGTGTATAATAATCTTAAGGTTTCTTTTATTTGTTCAGCATTCCCATCTGGCATTCTCCAATCGCCCTTCTTCGATCCTGAGTTCCCTTTGTAAGTATCCAATTTTAATTCTTTAAAACCTGCTTTAATAACCACGCTAGCGAATCTATAATCACTACTGTGGTGGATAATCACTACTGTGGTGGTACTATTTGCGTACTGTGGTGGTAGTTTCTGCGTACTGTGGTGGATAATCACTACTTGTGGTGGTCTACTATGCTTGCGGTGGTGGCAGTTTTGGCTTACTGTGGTGGATAATCACTACTTGTGGTGGTTTACTATGCTTGCGGTGGTGGCAGTTTTGGCTTACTGTGGTGGATAATCACTACTTGTGGTGGTTTACTATGCTTGCGGTGGTGGCAGTTTTGGAGTACTGTGGTGGATAATCACTACTGTGGTGGTATTATTTGCGTACTGTGGTGGTATTATTTGCGTACTTTGGTGGATAATCACTACTTGTGGTGGGTTATAATGCTATATGTGGTGAATACGAAATCATAGCAAAACTCTATAGATCAAGCAAGAAAAAACCACAAAATCCACCACAGTACGCCAAAACTGCCACCACCGCAAGCATAGTAAACCACCACAAGTAGTGATTATCCACCACAGTACGCCAAAACTGCCACCACTGCAAGCATAGTAAACCACCACAAGTAGTGATTATCCACCACAGTAAGCCAAAACTGCCACCACTGCAAGCATAGTAAACCACCACAAGTAGTGATTATCCACCACAGTACGCCAAAACTGCCACCACCGCAAGCATAGTAAACCACCACAAGTAGTGATTATCCACCACAGTAAGCCAAAACTGCCACCACCGCAAGCATAGTAAACCACCACAAGTAGTGATTATCCACCACAGTACGCCAAAACTGCCACCACCGCAAGCATAGTAAACCACCACAAGTAGTGATTATCCACCACAGTAAGCCAAAACTGCCACCACCGCAAGCATAGTAAACCACCACAAGTAGTGATTATCCACCACAGTACGCAGAAACTACCACCACAGTACGCAAATAGTACCACCACAGTAGTGATTATCCACCACAGTAGTGATTATAGATTCGCTAGCGTGATAACCCACATCGTGATTAAGGTACACATCTCATCAAATAACTTTAAAATAAGCCCTCCCCTGGAATAGGCCCCTACCGTAACATTCACACCCCTGGGGGCTTATTCGAGGATTTACGGTATTCAATAACTTAGGTTCTTATATGCTGGTTTTGACTGAACATAGTGCCCAACCTCGTCCCCAGGGTGAATAGGCCTCTACGTGAAACTCCATATTCGACCCTGGTATCGGCCTTGTCTATTCGCAATTTGATTGGCTGTTCAAACGATAGAAATTTTAAGTGACGTCACAGTTGCTTCAAAATTTCACACCAAAATAGGCCGAAAACTATGTGAAAATCATGTATAAAAACCGAAAAAATGATGCTACATGAGATATTGTATCTTGCCTTACAGTTATCAATGAAATTCTTTGCATTTCATTTCTAAGAACATCTGCTTTCGGAATTTACATCTTGTTTTTTATGCCTAGGCCAAACTTGCCAGTATTTTGGCAGATTTTGTGGCCGGTACCAGGGCCAAAATCGATTTGACGGTTGAGATTCGAGGAAATTCGATTTGGGGCCTGGGAACGAGGTTGCATAGTGCCCCTTTCTTCTACATCGTATGAATGTCTTGTGATTTGAACAATTTCCATACCGTCCCAGTCCTTCGTCAACTTGTCGATAATTTGTTCACAGGTCATCTTCATTTTGGTTTGCAATTGATAGCTTTCTCTCAATTTACAGAGCGATGAATTATGGTGCGTTGGGTACAATCTTAGCTCATGAACTCACTCATGGTTTCGATGATAAAGGTAACTTCGATTAAGGCTCTAATTAACGCCCTATGCGTTTGTTTAATCTTTGATATTTGGGGGGCCTTTATGGTAAATTTCACCATTTGAAGGTGCTGTGGCGTCGTGGCTTAATCCAGCTGACTCATGGTGTGGGAGGTCCAACTAAATCGGGGCTCGAGCCCCAATTACGGTAGAGTCAAAGCCAGGGTCGACGTCTCGATTAGTTAACCTACAACTGAGATCCTAGTGACTGGCGCTAAACCACAATTCACCTGCACGATAATGGTAGCGTCAAAGCCAGGGTCGAGGTCTTGATTAGTTAACCTACTACTGAGATCCTAGTGACTGGCACTAAAGCACCATTTCACCTGGAGGATGTGATGGTAGCGTCAAAGCCAAGGTCGAGATCTCGATTAGTTAACCTACTACTGAGATCCTAGCGACTGGCGCTAAAACACCATTTAACCTTTTCACCGTTAACTTGTAATTCAGTGGACGTAAAAGGTTTTAAGCTGGCCGAAAAAGTTTTGTACTTCTCAAAAATATTATTTAATTTTCTTTCGACTTCCTATTCTTAATATGACGTCATTTTTGAATCTAGGTAGACTGTTTGATGGTGAAGGAAACATGAAAAATTGGTGGAGCGAAAATTCGAGAAAAGAATTTGAAAAACTCTCAAAGTGTTTTGAAGACCAGTATGCGAATTTCACTTTGAACGGAATGAAGGTATTTTAAGTTTTTTATTTGTGCATTGCTACATGAAGTTAAACATATCGAAGCTACTTCTATGATAGTCGAAGACTTGCTACACCAGTCCCTCCCCCTCACTGTTACCGTTGTTGTTGTTGTTCAGGACAGCTCGGGAGGTAATAGGGTTATTAGACTTACTACATGAGTCGTAGTCATCGCTATTGAATTGAGTTGCTGGACGCTCAAACTAACTGAAGCGAACAACAACAAAATCAATTCAATTCAATGTGAGTGAAAGTTAGGGACTTGGGAAGCAAGTCTGGTGGGTTATCAGCGACCTAGCAGTTCCAAAAGGCATAAAAGAGTCGTGTGCTAAAATTAAAGAGTGTTGCAATATGCCCTTCTTCTCAAATACGATATTAACTGTTTCTAACTATTTAGTTACTGTTTATTTTTAGATCAGTGGTAAGCAGACCTTATCTGAGAATATTGCTGATAATGGCGGATTGAAACTTGCCTTTAAGGTAAGCTCAGTACTGGTATTCTTTCTTCTTGGTTGCTCTGCTTTTCAGTAATTAACTTTCTGTTTGCTTTCTCAGTTCTGTCCTCACCTCTATTGCACTGCACCCGTCTGCTGTAGCCTTCTTTTTGTGGAAACATGCCTGCAATCATCTGCTGCACTCTTTTTATGCACTCTTCTTCTGTGTTTTCTTTAATCTAACCTGGTCTGCCTAGCTCCCCGCTTGTTTACTTTCTACTCGATTGCTGTGCTTCTCCCTACGCTCATCTTCTCTGCTTTGCACTTGTTCTTACAACTCTCCACTCCTGTTTATTGGCTTTGTGTTTGCTCTACATTCCTCTTTTTTGTCAGCTCTGTACTGGTTTGCACTCCACTAAATGTTTTCATTAAATGTCCCTTAAATTAATCCTGTCTTTGTCTTCATTTAAAGTTTATTATTGAAAATTATTACCTTACGGTCAGGGCAGCAGCGACCCTGTTATGCAGTCTGATTCGCTGAAAACGCTGGAATGCGTTGTAATGATAAGCCATTAGTAATGCCTGTATATTCTTGCAAACGTATTGAGAATCTTAGGTCTGGAACGCAGCACCAAATGGCTTCGTTCCGGGGCTACGTTGTAATGGCTTCCAATACTAGTGTAATAATCATTAGGGGTCATGACCATGTGCTGTCAATATGGTAACAAACCATACAATAACTGTTTCTTTCAGGCAATACTGAAAATATTAACCCTCAGATCCTCTGTACGAAACCTGGAAAGGCGTATTCGAAGCCTTAAATCGCTACCCTTGAAGCTTTCTTGCCATTATACTATTCCATGCAGTATTAATTTACTTGTCTCTATTCAAATCTCAGGCTTACAAATCATTGGTAAATGAAAATGGAAAACAACAAAGTCTTCCTGCCGTCTCCCTTACTCCGGATCAACTTTTCTTCGTCTCATTTGCCCAGGTAAGCTGGTTTTTTTATTCAAACATACCCAAGGGCAGTAGGAAAGAACAACACCATGCTGAATATCTTATCCTGAACAAGGACCAAGATCCTAGCCAAAGGATCAAATATAGTTTGTCAAACATTTGATATTTGAACATTTTGCTAAAGAAAATATTTTGACAAGCATGAATAAGCAGAATTCATTGTACAATAATTTTGAACAAGTTCAAAAACACTTTTTGATTGATTCGAGCAAAACGTGTTTGACAAGCAATGTTTTGTGACATGGCCAAACGGTCAAAAGTTTGGTTGACAAGCAAATTTGAAATGGTTGACAAACAATGTACGACCATTTGGCCAGGGCCTAGGAGCCACATCATACTGGAATTAAATCTTATGCAGGGCCCTTGGTTTGTGAATGTACCGATTCTTCGTTGTTACGGCAACTACAACCCTGACCAAACGATCAAACATTGTTAATCAAATGTTGGTTTGCTTTAAATGCAATGTTTGACCATTTGGTCACATCACAAGAAGTAATATAGAATACCCACACCCATCCTTAGTTGAACTTTAGGAAGAGTTCTGGTCAGACATTCTCGCTTTCCAATTTTATAAGACCGCCTCCTAAGCAGAAGATTGAACGGCAACTTGCTCTTACAGCGTGACACAGTAAGCGTTACAAAGTACTGTATTATGCAATTGCATATTATTTAGGTATGGTGTTCAGCATCAACTGCATCAAGTAGTGAAGAAGCATTAATAATTGACAGACACAGCCCGGATCGAATCAGGTAAGATTTAGTCTCTACCTCAAAGCGTAAGTTATGGATAAACTAGGAGACATGTCGGGCGCGACATTGTATTTGGCTTGTCTCCCAGGGTGGCTAAACATGCGAGTGACAAGTAAAGCTATGGATAAACTAGGAGACATGTCACGCGGAACATTGTATTCGGCGTGTCTCCCAGGGTGGCTAAACATGCGAGTGACAAGTAAAGCTATGGCTAAACTAGGAGACATGTCGCGCGCGACATTGTATTCGGCGTATCTCCCAGGGTGGCTAAACATGCGAGTGACAAGTAAAGCTATGGCTAAACTAGGAGACATGTCACGCGGAACATTGTATTAGGCGTGTCTCCCAGGGTGGCTAAACATGCGAGTGACAAGTAAAGCTATGGCTAAACTAGGAGACATGTTCCGCGCGACATTGTATTTGGCGTGTCTCCCATAGGGTGGCTAAACATGCGAGTGACAAGTAAGGCTATGGCTAAACTAGGAGACTTGTCGCGCGCGACATTGTATGCGGCGTATCTCCCAGGGTGGCTAGACATGCGAGTGATAAGTAACGCTATGGCTAAACTAGGAGACATGTCACGCGTGACATTGTATTTGGCTTGTCTCCCAGGGTGGATGAACATGCGACTGGCAAGTAAGCAGCGTGTACCCCCCAGTTACGGAGACAAGAAATGCTCCTGCTGTCTCCCAGAAGCATTTGCATGTCTCTCGCAACAAATTTTTTGCATGGTACAAAGTTTCCAAGGTGGCTAAACTTGGAGACATCGAGGGGACATGTCGCGTGTGACAATGTTGCGTGTGACATGTCTTTTAGTTTAGCCAGGCCTTAACGTCGTTGTTAAAGTGGAGCATTTAGCATTTAGCAACAGGTGAAGTGGTGCATTTAGCGTCAGTTGCTAGAATCTCAGAGGTAGACAGACTTACGAGACCTCGACTCCGCTGTGACGCAACCGAGGCTAGGACTCGAACCCCAACTTCACTGAGCTCTATATACACCACGAGTAAACTGGATTAGACCAGGAAGCCGTGCCGCACATATGGGTGGGGTGTTTGCCCTGAAATTCTCTAAACATGGGTATATCTTTAGCCGAATCCCCGTAACAGGATGAGAAATTGAAGAAAGTTAAAAACCCTTCAATGTATTTGAATTTGATTAGTGTAAATGTATAGACCTACATCGCCCCTTTTCTAATCTTTTCTAAGATCCTGCCATTTAGACAAGAATTTTTTTAATATGATTTTTCAATTTTTTTTATTAGAGTACTTGCTGCCATTTCAAATTCTGAGGATTTCGCAAACACATTTGAATGTCCAGCTAGATCCAAAATGAATCCTGAATCTCGATGTGAAATTTGGTGATTCTCGGACTAAAAATAACATGAAAAACACTTTGTCCAGTAACTTAAGGTATTAGCTACAAAATCTATTGTATAATTTTTTAATGTAATTAAATAGAATTCGCATTTAAAACTTTTTGTGTTTTGATATATGTTATCTTTCCATGAAGATATTTCGATAGTTTTGGCGGTCATCGATTCCAAAACTTTGTGGCTCGAAATGCACCAATCACAACCTAATCTAGTGTTTATAAATTATTTTCGATCCTCGTCAGTTCCAAAACTTTGTGGCTCGAAATGCACCAATCACAGTTTAATCTATTGTTTATAAATTCATTTCGATCCTCGTCAGTTTCAAAACTTTGTGGCTCGAAATGCACCAATCACAATCTAATCTATTGTTTATAAATTCATTTCGATCCATGTCAGCTCCAAAACTTTGTGGCTCGAAATGCACCAATCACAGTTGAATCTATTGTTTGTAAATTAGTTTCGATCCTTGTCAGTTCCAAAACTTTGTGGCTCGAAATGCACCAATCACAGTTTAATCCATTGTTTATAAATTCATTTCGATCCTTGTAAGTTCCAAAACTTTGTGGCTCGAAATGCACCAATCACAGTTTAATCCATTGTTTACAATTTTATTTCGATCCTCGTCAGCTCCAAAACTTTGTGGCTCGAAATGCACCAATCACAGTTTAATCTATTGTTTATAAATTCATTTCGATCCTCGTCAGTTTCAAAACTTTGTGGCTCGAAATGCACCAATCACAATCTAATCTATTGTTTATAAATTCATTTCGATCCATGTCAGCTCCAAAACTTTGTGGCTCGAAATGCACCAATCACAGTTGAATCTATTGTTTGTAAATTAATTTCGATCCTTGTCAGTTCCAAAACTTTGTGGCTCGAAATGCACCAATCACAGTTTAATCCATTGTTTGTAAATTAGTTTCGATCCTTGTCAGTTCCAAAACTTTGTGGCTCGAAATGCACCAATCACAGTTGAATCTATTGTTTATAAATTAATTTCGATCCTTGTCAGTTCTAAAACTTTGTGGCTCGAAATGCACCAATCACAATTTAATCTATTGTTTATAAATTAATTTCGATCCTTGTCAGTTCCAAAACTTTGTGGCTCGAAATGCACCAATCACAGTTTAATCTATTGTTTATAAATTAATTTCGATCCTTGTCAGTTCTAAAACTTTGTGGCTCGAAATGCACCAATCACAGTTTAATCTATTGTTTATAAATTCATTTCGATCCTCGTCAGTTTCCAAAACTTTGTGGCTCGAAATGCACCAATCACAATTCAATCTATTGTTTATAAATTCATTTCGATCCATGTCAGCTCCAAAACTTTGTGGCTCGAAATGCACCAATCACAGTTGAATCTATTGTTTGTAAATTAATTTCGATCCTTGTCAGTTCCAAAACTTTGTGGCTCGAAATGCACCAATCACAGTTTAATCCATTGTTTATAAATTCATTTCGATCCATGTCAGCTCCAAAACTTTGTGGCTCGAATTCCACCAATCACAGTTTAATCTATTGTTTATAAATTCATTTCGATCCATGTCAGTTCCAAAACTTTGTGGCTCGAAATGCACCAATCACAGTTTAATCCATTGTTTATAAATTCATTTCGATCCTTGTCCGTTCCAAATCTTTGTGGCTCGAAATGCACCAATCACAATCTAATCTATTGTTTATAAATTCATTTCGATCCTTGTCAGTTCCAAATCTTTGTGGCTCGAAATGCACTAATCACAATCTAATCTATTGTTTATAAATTCATTTCGATCCTTGTCAGCTCCAAATCTTTGTGGCTCGAAATGCACCAATCGCAATCTAATCTATTGTTTATAAATTCATTTCGATCCTTGTCAGCTCCAAAACTTTGTGGCTCGAAATGCACCAATCACAGTTGAATCTATTGTTTATAAATTCATTTCGATCCATGTCAGTTCCAAAACTTTGTGGCTCGAAATGCACCAATCATCAAGGGGGTCAGAAGCACATGCGCTGTAAGGAAACAATTATAAACCTTATGCACATGCGTAGTATTGGTCAATGTTTTTCTCAGAAAGGGCATCAAAGAGGAAGTCATTCATTGTCATGGCCGAAAACTCGTAGCACTTAAGAAAAAATTCAATTAACTTGAGAAAATCTTTCTCCGCGATCGACAAAGCTATAGTACCACATCACTAGAGAAGTAATCTTTTAATTTGGATCGGTGAGTTTTGAGCTTATTTTTCAAGCAACAATCATGATGAAAAACTGGCCTAGGCAGATGTTGAGAAGTGCTACTTAGTAGGCCTTGGTACGTCATCCACTGGATTCTAAGATGGCAACGAAAAGACGACCTGTGCATCTTAAAATCGTACTAATTGGTGACTCTGGAATTGGAAAAACAAGCCTAGCAAGTGTTTATGCTGAAGGAAGAAGCTCTTTTCCTCAAACCTATATCACTACACATGGTGAGTGAGATGTTCAAAGTTCAACTTTCCAAATGCTATAATTATACTTATCTTTCCTGCTTGAATTTTTTCTGTTTGTAAATTTCTTTCTGCGAATTGCTACCAAGTTTTGAATGTTTCCTACAATTTAAGCAACGAAAAACCTGATAAATTGTAATTTTAATCTTGTTCTTTGCTGTACCCTGAAAAGGTCTATATGGGCCCTCTCTCCCTCTCCAGCCGGGTTGGTAACGTTACCTGACATATACGGACGACATGACAAATAGGGACCTGACATATACGGACCTGACAAATACGGACCTGACGTATGCGGACCATAGTTTTTTTTACATTTTAACGTTATGCTGAGTAAAGCAGAACTAAAAATGAAGGAAAAGTCAAAGTTTGGTTACAATACCTTCATTTTTTAACAAAACAACAAATTATTTTGAAAATTATGAAGAAAAAGAAGGAAAAGTCAATTTGCTTGGAAAACCTTAATTTTTTTTAACAAAACAACAAATTTTTTTCCGTTACTAGCTTTCTTGTTCTTCATACCAAGGGGTGTATCACTACTAAACATGGCGTACGAGATCTTTTTGTCTATTTTGGTCCGATTTATGGGATCTATTGAGATTTAAAAAGATTTATATAGGGATTTCTTCAATTTTTTCTAAATATTTCGGAACTTGCCTTGCAAAACTTTCTTTAACAATGAAATGACTGGATTTAGTCTCAAAGAAAGCTCAACTTAAAATTACGTCTTTGAAGAACTCACACACTTTTCCTACAATCATTGTCTAGCTTAGCCCTGCTCTGGCAAATTTAGACTTGTGCACACGCCCAGTAGCTTAAACATGAGATTTTTAAGAGATTTATAGGATTTATAAGATTTTTGGAGATTTATCGTGAAGGTGTACTGAGACTCATCAAGTGATACACCCTTGCTTCATGCATTCTTTCCATTTTTTCATAGGCTCTTGTTGAAATATTTCTTTTTTGAAGTAAGAATACCAAATTTCTCAAAATAGAGGCTCAGGTTAGGGCAACAGTCAAATATGAATAGAATCATATCTCAAGATATGTTAACGCACAAAGATGACGTCATTTAAACAGATGGTTTTCTGAACTTCCTTAAAAAGAATTCAACATGTATTAAATGGAGATATGAAATGTTAAAAAGACAAACTACAACATAAAATACACTTTTCTAATAAGAAACCGATTAATAAGCAACTAGGTTTTGCTTTAACCTTTTCGTCGAGATAGCTTTGTTTATACAGTATATCATTGCCAGTCTTGTCAATTAAATTACATTTAGAAGCATGGTGTTCAGTTCATAATTTTGATGCTATTATTGGATAGAAAAAGCGCTACTGAGCTTGTCAATTGAATTTACTGTAAGAGCGCAGAAGTGTTCTCTAGAGCCCGGGGGGGGTACTTCATTGTTCAAGAGACTAGACGTGCCGCCCAGTTTTTCCAAACCCTCCCATGTCTACCGATAAATTCGGTTTGTGGTGGTACCCATGTATAGACAAAACAACGAAATTTTTTACCCATTTTTACCAATATCTCAAATGTTACATATATTTTGCTACCCTTGTGTAGAGATTCTTTACGAAAAACCAACCCATGTGTAGGGAAATTGGCGCTGAAAAAGTTACCCATTTGGGCGGCACGTCTAGTATATTGAACAATGGAAGTACCCCCCCCCCGGGCTCTAGAGTTGTAAGCATTCGAATAGATCCAACGTCATAGTCGCAAACATAAACAACGTTGTTAAACCATGTTAAACTCCACAGCTATTTCAGATGGTTGATACAATCGAGAATATCGTCTGGTTCCATCTTTGCTACCACCTTCTGTGTCGCCAGCAAAAGCTGTAATTCCAGAGCTTTTCCACCAATGCAATCTGTGGTCGTCTTTGCATATAAATAGGAAACCATCCTTGAAAATGCAGCCTCTTCGTGTCCGTAAAGAAGGAGAATCAGGAATAACAATTGTAGTGGTTCTTGTTTCAAGATTGAGAAAAAGAACTCCATTTCCATAAAAAATCACCAGTTGCGAATTTTATATAAGCAATTGAATGCAAATCCTCAGAAAAGGTCAAAATTTTTGCTGGAATCAAAAAGAGCGGGAAAAACTTGGAAAACAGGCTGACAAATCACACTGTTTATTCAATAATTCACGCACTAGGGCACGAAAACTTCAAAATTCACGTGTCACGCACAAAATTCATTTCACGCTTTCACGAAGGAAATTAAATGCAGTTTCACGCTTTCACGCAAGAAACCCGATAATGCATCACGCAAAATCATGGGGGCCACTTACAGAGATGCGAGTCTTTAAATTTTGGGGTTGGAGAATGCAGGCCAGGTGCTCGTGTTACATTGGGGATCATCAGGGGGCGACGGGAACCTTTTCATTGCCGCCCAATTGTCGTATGGTGTAAATGAGACGCTTCATTGAATGTATTTTTAGTTATTTTTCTTTGACGCAGAATTTTTAAGAATTGTGCGTTGAAGAGTTTAATTTATAATCTTCTTTGAAATTATAATGATATCATGTTCCTTTTAAAGTTTAATATAGTTTAATAGGTCAAATAGTCACTGCGTCAAGTGAAAGCGCCAAATAAAACGTTTTACCAAAACTAGGCCTACCTTGCGACTGCATTACTCGAATTTCTGCTTTATAAAGAATTTCTACTTTTGTCGTTAATAGATTACAAAAATTCCTTAGGCTTTAGAACGAGTAATAGGAAAGAAAAGCTAATATATCAAGATCCTAACGAATTAAAAAATTAATAAAAAAGCAATAAATAAACTCATAAATCTCGACCGAAAAATAGCTAGAAAGAACGCACTGTTTCGATGGGTCCGCATATGTCAGGTCCGTATTTGTCAGGTCCGTATATGTCAGGTCCCTATTTGTCATGTCGTCCGTATATGTCAGGTAACGTTGCCAACCCCGGTCTCCCTCTCTGAGCATACAATCCAGGGAGCCCCACTGCAGAGAATGGCATTTGCAGAATATATTGACAGTTGTACATTTAACAATATGTATCTTCTTATACATGTTTTTTTTAGAAAAAGAAATATTCACTAAAAAAATAAATATTGGACAAGTAGAAGTTAATCTAAAAATTTGGTGAGTTCTTTATTAATTATTTCTATTGCTAGTTGTATGTGAAAGAATATCAATCAATAAATGCCTGATTGAGATATATCCTTTAAGATATATCTTTGTTTATTTCTAGGGATTTATCTGGTGCTGTTGATTTTAGAACAATAACAACATATCATTATCAAAGAGCTGATGTAAGTTTGATGAGAAAACTACTGTCTTTGTAATCAACAACAGTGGGGTATCCAAGGGGGCATGGAGGCAGTCTTCTCTAATTATCTCCAAAAATTGCAATAAACAGCAGAAACATTTTTGGGCATACTTAAAAGCTTTTTTCCTCAGAGTATGAACATCAGAAACAGACCAAAACAATAAACTAAGGCAGAATTTATAGCAGGACGCCACTCGAAATGCATCAATAAGAAAGAAAAGCTGAGTTGGAATTGTGTTTTAAACACCTGTCAGCTTTCGGCTGGAAGAACAAAGAGTCCAAGACGAAAATGTACTCTTTCTGTCTACACAGAGCCAAAATGCTGAGATGAAGAAAGAATCTAGCCCTGCCAATTATTCTAAAACAATCTCTGTTGTAATTTTCTGCACATTTATCTCCAAGTGTCAGAGGGTGCAACTTGCTTATTTGTTCTTAAAATCACACCTTAATTTTCCTTGACCACACTCGTTTTGACTTTATAGTGCCTTCAAAACCCTTTTGTTCTCAATAGCATTTTGTCAAGAAAGGGCAGAAGTGCAAGAAGCAAGACATTGAGGCAGTAGGCAGCAAACAGCAATGACAGAAGCAACAAGTTTAGATCAAACAATAGAAGAGTTGCCCCTGCTACCCCCATTTCATTGTCCCTTAAAAAGGGGTTGTCAGGTTGCAACACCCCACAACAGCATTAATTTCTGGAATTATTTTCATTTCAGGGGTTGATGCTATGTTATTCTGTTGGAAATGAAAAAAGTTGGCATAATATAAATAACTGGGTTGAAAATTGTAAATTGGTAAGAATTACAATAGAATAATAAGAAATTCAGCTGTGAATATTTGCTGTAAAAGCTCTTTTAAGCCCCTCTCTCTTTTTAGCCCCCCTTTTCCGGGGAAAATTGAAATAAGCCCCTTCTCTCTATTAAGCCCCCTCTTATATGTTAGCCACTTGAAAGTTCAGTTGTAAACGTACGCAATTAAATGAAATTAAGTTGTTACGTGCTTGATATCCAAAACTTGTGTCTTACAGCAACTAATAACTACTTAGTTACTACGAATGTCATGTGATCTACGGTACAACTTTCTTTTATAGTTCATTTTTTAATGTCTGTAGCATTTGTCTTGACAAATAAAGAACAGAATATGCTAAATAATTTATTAAGCCCCCACTCTCTAATAAGCCCCCCTCTCTAATGGGTACTTCAGTGTGACCATAATTAGACCTGAATCTGGACTTTGACAAAAGGACCAATTTGTATGATAGGATTTTCAAGAATTTTCGACCCATCTGCATGAATATCGGGAAATTTCAAGCCCATGTATATGAATTTGGTTGATTTTAAGACACTTTTACAATGCTAGAATGCACGCAAAGTCTCGCAAAATCCAATCTGACCACGATCCTTTGCAATCAATGTGACCGAGCTCTGTTGTTGCTGCTAAGTCATCGTTTCGAAAGCAAAATGCTAAGCAGGAAGGTTGTCAGCCACTTTGCAGTAAATCATAATGGGACCTATTGATAAGAAAATCCTAAAATACCAACCCATCGAACAGAATCAAGCAAAATATCAGACCCATGTGTAGAGAATTTCAGTTGAAAAAACCCACCCATATGAGCGGCACGTCCAGTATGTCTACATATTGAAGTACCCCTCCCCAGGCACACCGAAGCGTCGGTACTTCTGCGTAGCATTAGTATAATTTGGAAAAAACATGATTTGATGTTTCTCTTAGACCCGTTAGTTATCTCTAATTTAAGTGTTATTTTTGCAGGCTTTTGAAAATCTTGTTTCCAGAATTCTTCGACAGAACAAGGTACGTGGCCTAGTTTCTGCTGATTATTTTTCCTCTTTCTGAAAGCTTTTTGGTAGCAAAGAGCATACGAGATTGAGAGCTTAAGGACCTTAAGACACTTGCTTTCAAACATTCGAGGTCGCCTCGCAAACATTACTTGAAAAGCAGAATTTGCTAGCAATGTTTTTGAAAAAGTCCAAGTACATTTTTGCTTGCAAAAAAATGTTTGATAAACACTGTTTCGCGAGATGGCCAAACGGCAGATCTCAAATGTTTGGCCAAAAATGTTTGATCGTTTGCCCAGCGCCTAAGAATTGAGACCTTAAGCCAAACGATCAAACATTGTATATCAAACATTCTAAGTTGGTCAGACGATAAATGTTTGACTTTTTGGCCACGTCCAAAAGCTTTGCAAATCTGAAATGTTTGGCAAACAATGTTTGATCGTTTGGCCCGGGCCCTGGGCAAACGATCAAACATTATTGGTCAAACATTTGAAATTCGCTTCAAAAGCAATGTTTGTCCTTAAGCCCTGACCTAACGATCAAACATTGTTGGTCAAACATTTGAAATTCTCTTCAAAAGCAATGTTTGTCCTTAAGCTCTGACCTAACGATCAAACATTGTTGGTCAAACATTTGAAATTCTCTTCAAAAGCAATGTTTGTCCTTAAGCCCTGACCTAACGATCAAACATTGTTGGTCAAACATTTGAAATTCGCTTCAAAAGCAATGTTTGTCCTTAAGCCCTGACCTAACGATCAAACATTATTGGTCAAACATTTGAAATTCTCTTCAAAAGCAATGTTTGTCCTTAAGCTCTGACCTAACGATCAAACATTATTGGTCAAACATTTGAAATTCGCTTCAAAAGCAATGTTTGTCCTTAAGCCCTGACCTAACGATCAAACATTATTGGTCAAACATTTGAAATTCGCTTCAAAAGCAATGTTTGTCCTTAAGCCCTGACCTAACGATCAAACATTATTGGTCAAACATTTGAAATTCGCTTCAAAAGCAATGTTTGTCCTTAAGCCCTGACCTAACGATCAAACATTGTTGGTCAAACATTTGAAATTCTCTTCAAAAGCAATGTTTGTCCTTAAGCTCTGACCTAACGATCAAACATTATTGGTCAAACATTTGAAATTCGCTTCAAAAGCAATGTTTGTCCTTAAGCCCTGACCTAACGATCAAACATTATTGGTCAAACATTTGAAATTCGCTTCAAAAGCAATGTTTGTCCTTAAGCCCTGACCTAACGATCAAACATTATTGGTCAAACATTTGAAATTCGCTTCAAAAGCAATGTTTGTCCTTAAGCCCTGATCAAACGATCAAACATTATTGGTCAAACATTTGAAATTCTCTTCAAAAGCAATGTTTGTCCTTAAGCCCTGACCTAACGATCAAACATTATTGGTCAAACATTTGAAATTCTCTTCAAAAGCAATTTTTGTCCTTAAGCCCTGATCAAACGATCAAACATTGTTGGTCAAACATTTGAGATCTGAAATAAGTTTTACCAGCAAAATGTTTGACCTTTTTGCCATGCCGCAAAACCTTGCCTGTCAAAATATTTTTGCTTGTTTCACCCCTTGTGCAATAAATTTAGCTTTTTATTACTTGCAAAGCAATGTTTTTGGTGTGGTCAAATGGTCAAGCATATCTTGTCAAACATTTTTTCTAGATACAAGCCGCGAAAGTTGTTGAAGTTTTGGAAAACATTTCTTTTGTCAAGCAATTTTTTTGCTAATGATATGGTCAAACATTGCTTGTGAAGCAAATTTCAAATTTTGATCAATAATGCTTAATCATTTGGCCAGGGCTTAAATTTTGTCTGTTTCTTTAGGCTCCTGACGAGGCTCAAAATCCGAATGGTGATGCGAAGGAGCAATCATCTGGAACCCATACTCCTCGTAAAAAATCATGTTCGATACTGTGACGTAACAAATTTACCGTAATTTATTTTAAATTCTTTAGCTATATTTGCTTCGTAAAGTTTGATTATAGAAATTTATTGTATAACTAACCTATAGACTGTCCTCCCCCTCCCTAGTCTCTGCTGTAACAGGTCAACTCGCCCCACTACCAACCCGCCCCGTTTTAAGGCCCTTTTTCGCTTCGTTCGCATTCGCTGTTCGCTGTTCGCTAGCTATCAAAAATGGCGAACGCGAAGCGATTTTGATTTCCGCTGCAAGTCAAGCTAAAGCTTTTGCAAAAGTTTTACTTTGTTATCGCCTAAACTTGATCACGAAGGCTGTATTCTGTTCGCAAGTGAGCGGCGAACTGCAAATTCGCTAGCGAACAGCGAATGCGAACGAAGTGCAAATGGACCTTTAGCATGGTCAAGTCTGACCTCTTTCAAGCCATGTCACCCCACGATTTCGTGCAAGTCGCCATATCTTTCAAGTCAACTAAATGATAGAAAACGATAAAATTCTTTAAACTGTATAGTTAGTTCAGTGAGGAAGAGTTGACTTTTGAGATGGGGCTAGTTGACCTTAAAGTGGGGTGAGTTGGCAATGGGGTGAGTTGACTAGAAACCGTCTCTTCCTTAGTAAAATAGCCGTTCCAGGACCTTGACTGAAAATATTGTTTAAACAATCAAAGATAGGGGGACTTGGGGAAGGCTCCCTAGTTAATATGCTTAGTGGCTCTTGAAAAGTTGTGCTAGTTTGGCCAAACGATCAAACATTGTTGGTCAAACATATGGTCAAAAATTCGAGATTAGCTTTACAAGCAATGTTTTACCGTTTGGCCACGTCACAAAAAATTGTTCGACAAGAAGAATTCACCAAGCAATGTTTTTGAACAACTTTTAAAACATTTTCTGCTTTTCACCAGCGAGAATTGTTTGACAAGCAATGTTTTCCGATCGTCTAGCCAGGGCCAAAGATAAATGCCTATTATAAAGTCTGATTCGGGTTTTATACAGGTCTTAATAATTCTTTTAAATTAATTTTTGTTACAAATTAACTACTTTTTGTCTGCATTTTAGCTGTATAGATGAAGACGATTTTAATCAATGAATGCTAGCTTTTAATTATCTGTAGATATACAGAGGTTTGGCACAGAATTTTAGGCCCAGGCCAAACGATCAAACATTGTTCGTCAAACATTTGAAACATTTTGGCCGGTTGTGAAACGTAGCTCCTTTATCATTAACTGCTTGCATAAGTTAGAAAATATTTTTACCTTTTCAGAAGCATCATGCAACAAGTTTTAATTATTTTTGCTTGTCATGCAATGTTTTATGACGTGGCCAAACGTTCCAACACTGCTTGAGTAGCGAATTTCAAATGTTTGGCAAACAATAATTCATCATTTGGCCCTTTTTGCGCTTGGTATTTCTAATTTTTTTTATGTATTTTTATAAAATTTGGGAATTTTACAGCATTTAAAAAATTTTGTATTTTTCTTATGTTGAAACCCTCGGTCATCTGATTTTAAGAAGTGTTTATTGCTTAAAAGCTCAATGATTAGGAGAAGAGCCCTCTAAATTAAAAGTTTGTTGGTCTTTGTGCATCCAAAAGTTTCCAATAGACCCATTACTGCTATGTAACTAACTAGCTAACTAACCAACTAACTAACTAACTAGCAAACTAATTAACTAACTAAATAAATGACTGACTAACAAACTCACTAACTAACCGACTAACTAGCTAACTAGCTAGGGCTTGGCTAACAGGCTAAGTAACTAGCTAACTAACTAGCTAACCCACTAACTAACTAACCAACCAACTAACTAAGTAACTACAGAGGCGGACTCGCAGCGAATCTCAAGGGTTGCTATTTCCAGTAAAAGGGGCCTGTTTTCACTATAGCAATTTGTCTTGTTAGTTGCTTCTAGCGAGCTCCTGCGTAAAAAATTAATTCAAGGCAAGGCCTACTGTTCATGTTAATGCTTTTTTTCTTATATGCGATATTTCGATGGCAAAATCGTCCCTCTTTATACATATTTTCGCATTTCTATATTTTCTTGCTTCCATATTTTTGTGCGCATATATCTTTTTATTTTTACTTCTTTCTAATTATCTGCATTGAGAAACAATTTCTGTTATTTCCAACTCTTTTCAGACTGAGCAAAACCAATCCAAATCTCCTCGAAATCCCAAGAAATCGAAGAGATTTGCTCAAAAAACAGCAGAAAAGGTTTGTTAAAGACCCTCTGTCTAACAAGAAGGCCGGGGTTGCAATCGCAACCTAGCATCCCTGCCAGTCCGCCCTTGACTAACTAAATAACTAACTGACCAACTGACTGACTGATGACTAACTAACTAGCTAACTAACTATCTAACTAACTAACTAACTGCCTAACTAACTATTGCTAAATAACTAACTAACTAACTAACTAACTAACTGCCTAACTAACTATTGCTAAATAACTAACTAACTAATCAACTAACTAACTGCCTAACTAACTAACTGACTAACTAACTAACTAATCAACTAACTAACTGACTAACTAACTAACTAATCAACTAACTAACTGACTAACTAACTAACTACAATAGATGCAAACGTGTGCGCGTATATCTGGGGGTTTGGAAGGGGGCTTGCTTATAGTTGTCGATTGCATACAGTTTTGAGTTTGAAATTAGGGGGCGCTTATTCTGGGGGTTTATAATACAACTGGGGGCGTTTCTTCAGAATTCTACTTGTTCCTAAGCTGACGTCATCAGATAAGAGGTCTGGGGCGGAGTATTGCCACACCTGGAAGTTGAAGAAATCATTCCGATGTGATCGAAATAGCGAAGCAAATTTTGATCACGAAAAATGGCGAAAACTTATGATCATTTATTCAAACTTCTCCTTATAGGCGATTCAGGTGTTGGCAAAACTTGTGTGCTGTTCAGATTCTCTGAAGATGCCTTCAACTCGACGTTCATTTCGACTATAGGTAAGGAGAAACGGTCGCAAACAGGCCTAAGGCCACATTTTATTTTGCCTTGCCGCATTTTGCTTTTGGAGACCGCAAAAGTCTAATTTGAAACCCCACAAAAGGTTTATCTCGGAGGTTTATTTATTAGCATCGAGGTTAATTACAAGGCTCTCTGATGCTATTATGATACGAGTGTATTGCAATTTCTAACGGTAGTACCCTAACTGTTGAAACTTGCTATCTATACAGCTCCTTATACAGCTACCCAGGCAGACTCACTAGCATAAAACTGCTATACCACCCAATCAGTTGTCTAAAAGTGCGATTAAAACAGTTTCTAAACAAAATTGGCTTAAATTCTAATCTAAATAGCTTTTTGATTAAGTTTTAATCATCCAAAACCATTAATTTAGCTAAATTAAAAAGTTTCCTAAAGAATTTTAGGCTCCTTCAGCAAAAATAAGGGAAATCAATTTACTTTGTCATGTGACTCTGTCTTTGGTCAAGTTAGACAAATGCATGTTGATTTGCTTGTTTTGCAAAGTAGAAATCGAATGGGGAAGTTGTTTATTTTAAACAATGAGATGTTTGCCACTATGTTTACCATCCTGAAGGGATGATGTGTGTTGTTGGTTTTATTAGAATAGGTACATTTCATATGAATGTTAAACATTTTGTCTCCGCATTCAACTAAAACTTTTAACCACTGGAACAGCTCATGCAGTGGGGTAACCAGAGATCCAACATTAAAGGGAAAAAAGTGTGGTCAAGAAAAATTAGGGTGTGGTTCTAGGGTACAATTTACCAAATTAATCTATATTAGACGTAACCTTATACTATACCTATCTGGGCAATGATTCAGGGTTGACTGCTCCCTCTGAGCTCCCTTGGCTATGTCAATGAGTTTATGCATTTTCCCCCATTCATGTATGGAAAGTATGGGACTTGCATACCTGAGAATTTTAATAGCTCTTTCAAGTTAACTTGTCTTTATCTGTGTGCCAATAGGGTGTGCCAATAGGGGAAAAATAATGGCATTTACAGTGATTCTATGGAAATTTGATGTTTAGATGCAATGCAATAAGGTCCAATGCCCCCAGTGCTGTTTGAGAGAGGGATAAAATGGGGTCAGAGATCTGAGGCCCCAGCTGTGAAGGGGCTTGGCATGAATTGATATTCCCTCAATGCTCCCCCCCTGAAAACTCCTAAAAGCCTACTATGATAACATTGCCTCACGGCCAACTCTGCCTTTGACATACCTGAATGCCCCCAACCCCATCATTCAGATCATCATCGCAAAGTAGCAGTTTCTGGTGTAGTAAGTGGATCAAATAATTCTCAACAAGCTATGCTAGTCAATAAAAAAACCTCTCAGTTAATAGGAGTGTTGATGCAACACATTGTCTCAAAAAAATATCTCAGGTGTGCCAGTCACATACTCTGTAGACTTAAGTTTTGCACCCAAAACATGGTGACGAAACCTGGTGACAGAATCAAACTTTGACTCTGACTTACAAAATGTATTTGTTTAAGTTCTGAAATTTTCATTCAAGGGATTGATTTCAAAATCAGAACCATAGAATTGGACGGGAAGAAAATAAAGCTTCAGATCTGGTGAGAGTTTTGACTTTGATAGTACAGTATAATCCCAATAACTTGAACTGCTGAACATTCCTCAAGCATTCGTCAACTAGAACTATTGACATTCTTTTTAAATACTTCCTTCAGTAATTTTATTACTCTTTGATCACAGGGATACCGCAGGACAAGAACGATTTAGAACAATTACAACTGCATACTACAGGGGAGCAATGGTAAGTGGCCTAGATTGGGATCAAAATGCACCTTTTGCTCCTTGAGTCATACTTATTACTGTTTAGTTGCATGCTTGATGCACAAACTGTCCAGTAACAGCCATTTAGATTTGGTGTTAGTCTTGGTTTAATGATTGACAACTTGGGCTCATGTAATGCAGTAAGTCTAGAAGTAAGTTAGCAACACAAGCAACTTGGGTCAAAACATTCGAACATTTGAACTAAAGGTGATGTGGTGTTGCAGTCTATTGCAGTTGGATCTTGATGTTGGAAGGTGCTGTGGTGTCGTGGTGTAATCCAGCTGACTCATGGTGTCAGAAGCTCAGTGTTCAAGCCCAGCCACGGTAGCGTCACGGCCAGGGTCGAGGTCTCGATTAGTTAACCTACTACTGAGATCCTAGCGACTGGCGCTAAAACACCATTTCACCTTCACCTTC
Source organism: Chrysaora quinquecirrha (assembly GCA_014526335.1). Classification (NCBI taxonomy): domain Eukaryota; kingdom Metazoa; phylum Cnidaria; class Scyphozoa; order Semaeostomeae; family Pelagiidae; genus Chrysaora; species Chrysaora quinquecirrha. The sequence goes on from JACTAT010000035.1 coordinate 928,859, forward strand.
ACCTTCACCTTGGAAGCTCAGCAAGGTTGAGGCTCAAGCCCCAGCTAAGGCTGTGTCACAGCCAGGTTTAAGGACTCATTTTGTTATACTGTGATCCTAACTACTGGCCACCATTACGCCATTTTACCTTCTTCTTCACCTTATTTCTTCAACGTTAAACCTTTCTTATTATGTTGGCATTTCCCATGTTTAGTTTTTTGTTTGAATTTTTTAAGGGAATAATGCTGGTTTATGACATCACAAATGAGAAATCATTTGACAACATTCGAAATTGGATCAGAAATATAGAAGAGGTATATTCATTAGTATCGTTATTTCATAACAAGTTAACTAGCATCACTTTTCCATGCCATAGTGCTCGTAATCTTTCTTTCATGCGTTATCAATTACCATCTTCATTTCATACTTAATCAATCACATCTTCATTTCACACCTTATTCATTAGCATCTTCATTTCATACAGTATTTATTAGCATGTCCATTTCATATGGTATTCATAACATAAGCATCTTCAACTCATGACATATATATGAGCATCTTCATTTCCTACCGTATTAGCAGCTTCATTCCATACCATTCTTTAGCATCTGAATTTGATACTGGGTATGTTGATATTTTCATTTCACAAGGTATTCATCCGTAACATCATTTCATACCAATTTCATTTTTTTCTTTATACCTTGCCAAGTGTTTCAGCATCTTGATATCTCTCTTTCAACAGCATGCAGCTGCCGACGTAGAAAAGATGGTTTTGGGAAATAAATGTGATATGGAAGACAAAAGACAAGTTTCAACGCAAAGAGCTCTCATCTAGCTAGTAACTTAGTTGTCCCAACGATTTGGGCCTAGAAGAAGCCTCCGTTGTATCAAATCACAGAAAATGCCTTAAAATTATGCCTTAAAATTATAGATCAGGTCAAATAACTGCATCTGCCAAAAAGTGAAGGCCTTATGAATAAGCCCCCTCACTAATAAGCCCCCCTTTCTAATAAGCCCCCTCTCTAATAAGCCCCCTCTTTCTAATTAGCCCTCTCTCTAATAAGCCCACTCTCTAATAAGCCCCTTCTCTAATAAGCCCCCTCTCTAATAAGCCCCCTTGTCTAATAAGCCCCTTCTCTAATAAGCCCCTTTTCTAATAAGCCCCTCTCTAATAAGCCCTTCTCTAATAAGCCCCTCTCTAATAAGCCCCTCTCTAATAAGCCCCTCTCTAATAAGCCCCCTTTCTAATAAGCCCTCTCTCTAATAAGCCCTCTCTCTAATAAGCCCCTCTCTAATAAGCCCCTATGTCTAATAACCCCTCTCTAATAAGCCCCCTCTCTCTACTAAGCCCCTATGTCTAATAAACCCCTCTCTAATAAGCCCCCTCTCTCTACTAAGCCCCTATGTCTAATAAGCCCCTTTCTAATAAGCCTCTCTCTAATAAGCCCACTCTCTTATAAGCCCCCATCTCTTCTAAAACCCCTCTCTAATGAGTCCTCTCTCTAGTAAGCCCCACTCTCTGGTAAGTCCCTCTCTAATAAGCCCCTCTCTAATAAGCCCCATTTCTAATAACCCCTCTCTAATAAGTCCCTCTACGGTTAGAAAAAAAATTCTAACGACCCGTCCAAACCGGTCTTTTTTTGCTTGCAGCTTGCTATTGAATATTCGTTGAAATTTATGGAAACAAGCGCAAAAACAGCACAGAACGTAGAAGAATCATTTATTACGTTAGCAAGGGATATCAAAAGAAAAATGGATAAAAAATTGGTGAGATTTGCAGTTGATTGTGTTGTCTTTCTTCCCCCCAGTTGATTGTGTTGTCTTTCTTCCCCCCAGTTGATTGTGTTGTCTTTCTTCCCTCCAGTTGATTGTGTTGTCTTTCTTCCCCCCAGTTGATTATGTTGTCTTTCTCCCCTCCAGGAGGGGGGTACTCGACTTAAATCAGACCGGGGTATGCACTCCAAGAAATTTTTTTGCCCCGGCTTTAGAATAATCTCTTTAAAGTGGTTTCTGGATTTAGAAAAAATCGGCGAAAATTCTTCTCCAAAATTTGCCACAGCACCAAGTACTCCCCGGGGCCTTCCTTATTACTTTCACACCCTTGGAATGGCTGAGTCACTTGTCACATGACCATTTCGTAACCTGTAATCTGATTGGCTAATCCTTGTTTTTAGACTTCCGTTGCAGGGAGGGTTGCAACTGATCTTTACTGCGTTCAACGACCTGGATTCTAGTCGCTTCAGGAGAGCTATGTTGCAAATTTACCTTCAATTTACGCTTAATTGGAGTTAGAGTGAAAGAAAGGATTCAAGTCCCAGCTTATCTGCTCAGGGAGGAATTTGATCAAGCTTATTCCTTTTTGTGAGATATAGCAACATTTTTCTGGAGTTTCTACAGATATTTTCAACATTTATAATCGCAGATTCCTTTTGTCTCCTTTTCTTCCATATTTGTGAATTTGAAGCAAAATTTGCACTACTACCTTTCCTTAAGCGACTGGAATTCTGGTCGTTGCACCCGGAGAAGGTTCTGTTACTCAAGATGTCTGGCATCTTCCTGAAAAATGTTGCACCGACCTAGACCTCTTCGAAAAGACTACAGTCAAATCACTGAATTGCGGCAACTTAAGATCCAAGGTCAAGCGGCCGTTATGGAGTGGTGGCCGCCAGTCGGAGGTTTAACAATACTATAGGCAAGCGTTTGGAACTAAAGATTAATGGCCGTTATTGAGAGACGGCCGCCAGTCGGAGGTTTGATAATACTCTGGGAAATCGTTTGGGACTGAAAATTAGTGGCCGTTATTGAGAGGTGGTCACTAGTCAGAGGTTTAACAATACTAGGGGAATGCGTTTGGGACTGAAGATTAGTGGCCGTTATTGAGAGGTGGCCGCTAGTTTGAGGTTTAACAATACTATGGGAAAGCATTTGGTACTGAAGATTAGTGGCCGTTATTGAGAGGTGGCCGCTAGTCGGAGGTTCAACGATACCATGGGAAAGCGTTTGGTACTGAAGATTAGTGGCCGTTATTGAGAGGTGGCCGCTAGTCGGAGGTTCAACAATACTATGGGAAAGCGTTTGGAACTAAAGCTTAGTGGCCGTTAAGGGGAGGTGGCCGCTTATTGGAGGTGGCAGTTGTTGGATGTTTAATTGTATTGAAGTATAATTACTATGATTTATTGTTTTCTAACAGGACTTAACAAACCCTTCTTCTGGATCAGGCGCAGTGAAGGTGGGAAGTGAAGAAAAACCAAAAAAATCTGGTCTATTGAAATTATGTTCAATTTTATGAGAAATTAACACCAAATATATAACACTCTATTTAAGGACAATTTTAGTTAAAAAATTTACGGCCGGCTGTTGATGAATATGATGCGAATAAAGACGAAATATCGCGAAATATCGCGAATGAGAACACCCTATTCAACTCTGATTCAAATTGTATTTTGATAGTCGTAAATTAGCGAAATTTGACGTTGGCTTTTTTCTAGGATTTTTAAATGAGGACGCTGTGATGTCATACCGTATTGTCTTGACCAACTGTATTCTTTTAGACTCGGCAAAGACTGGATAAAGTTAAGATGTTTGTGAATAGGGTAGGAAAAGGATGTTGCTTATGAATGCAGTGAAAGCTTGCTCCTAGGTTCAGTATGAAATGAAGATGTTGTGAATATGGTATGAAATAGACTGTAACTAAATAAAGAAACTAATGAATATGTTAAGAAATGAAGATGCTTATAGCCTTACGATGGTCATAAGCATCTTCATGTAATACCATTTTCATTAGCATCTTCATTCATGCCATATTCACTAGCATCTTCATTTCACTCCACTGATTAGCATCTTTATTTCACACTATATCAATCGGCATCTTCATTTCATTAGCATCTTCATTTCATACCGTATTCATGGACATCTTGCTTTCATGCCATATTCACTGGCATTTTCATTCCATACCATATTCATTAGCATCTTCATTTCATACCGTATTCATTACCATTTTCTTTTCATACCATATACATTTGCATATTCACTGCATACCGTATTCATCTTCATTTCATACCATATTCATAAGCATCTGTATTTCAAAAGATATTCATTGGCAATTTCACTCCAAGCTTTTTTTCTACTAGCATCTTCCTTTCATACAATATCTATGAGCGTTTTCATTTCATATGGTCACACACTGAAACAGTAAAAGATGTCTTGGCGTCATCACCTGAAAATGCTTTCTGTAGGTCTCCCAAATATCACACATTTGTTTTTTTCCTAGTTTCTCAGTTTCCTTTGCTTGTATTTAGAAGTAAATACTTAATTTGATGTAGCGTTAATTTTTAATGCTTCATAAGCTTTATAAGTAGCTTTCTACATATTCACCCCCGTATGTTTTCAAAGTGTATATCATTTAAATTCTCAATCTCACCGGAATTCAGGGGGTAATTTGCGATTTATCTCATTGCTCTCATCTGTTGCAAAATAACAGTAAAACCTCCCGGCTAGCTCTTCCGTTGTATTAAATTCTATTGCTTGTTATGTCCCAAGCAGGGGTAAATGTTTGCTTATTTTGTACCCCATATCTGTTATGTAGTAGTTGATTATTGATGTTTATAACTTCGATATTAATATCTTATTTTTGATGATAAATAGTCTTTATATAAATGAATAACATTTTGGAAAACATAATGCATTTTTCTCTCTTTGAACTCCTTAATGTTTGCACAAGCTGCAGTGATTTCTGTTACGATCTTAAGACCACATATATGCCTTGGCGAAACGATCAAACATTGTTTTCAAACATTTGACGTTTGCTTTCCAAACATTGTTTGACTGTTTGTAACGTCGCAAATCAATGCTTGACAGACAGGATTTCTAGCATTGTTTATTAAAACTTAGTTGCACTAACCCTATTTTTACCGTTGCCTATCACATACTGTACAAGAGGGTCCAGATGGGGGGGGGTCAACAAAACAGTTAACTTCAAAAAATTTTATTAAATAACAGTTAACACTTAAAATTTAGCCGAAAAACAGATAACAGTCAAATTATCTGTGCAGCAGGTAGTGATACCACGGCACAGAAAGCCCATCATGATGATGATGATGATGATGATACTGATCATCATGATAATGGTTCTGATCATCATGATTCTGGTGATGACAATGATTGCTTGATTGATTGACGATAATGATGATGATGACAAAAACAATGGAGTTGATGATGATTTTGATGATTATGATGGTGGCAGTGTTGGTGATGATGATACTATTGGTGAAGATGATAGTGATGATGAAAATGATAATGATGATTATGATTTTACCATTATTGATGATGATCATGACGATAAGAAAGAAGAAAATGATGAAAAATACTTTGTATTTCTTAAATCTCTATAAAATTTAATATAACAGCTAACTGTAAAATTTTTGCTTCTTTAACACTTAACAGTTCAGAAATTTGTCCAATAACACTTAACTTTAAACCCCCATCTGGACCCTCGACAATAACACACGGATAAATTGCAACTACCAAAATTTGCAGGGTTCGATACATTTAGCGGTGGTTTGACGGGGCTGGAACATCTCAAATTTTGTGATTGTTTGATGGGGCTGAAACATCGTTAAGTCCAGAATCGCAATTGGATCACTGATGAATGAGATGGATAAATATTTCATTGAAACCAAAAGTTGGCTCCAAGTTCACTTCAGGAACAATAGAACGGAACGTGATTGGTTAATTTCGAGCCAAAATCAAGGCAAACATTTAGATATCGGTAGATCTCGGAAGTGCTCATCCCGTAATATACAGTATAGCAGGGATATTGAAGCGGAGGAAGAATATAATGAAGCGCCGAAGGCGCTTCACACACGCATACCCCCGTCTTCTTTGTTCCCAACCAGGGTTTAGGGCCCGGCCAACATAGGGTTCAGGGTGGAAATAGGGTTGTCTGTTTGGCAACAGCTATATGCAATATCAATATCTATATATTCCGTTCATCACATCAATAAAATCACGGTGTTTCGGCAGCGCTTCGGTAGCTCAGTGGATTAGTACCTGTCACGTGAATCATGAGGTCGTGGGATCGATCCACGGCACCACCTTATGTTTTAGATTTAGTTTCAGAAAAATTGTCTAAGTCTCATGAGCACTTCCGAGATCTACCGGTACGTAAACATTTCTGAAGCTACCATTTCGCATTTGCCTCATTCTCGTTTCGATTGTTATATTTGGAACGAGGTTGTGCAGGCCTAGTCAGCAAAATTCATTCAGAGACACTGGTGCTTTGATTGAACTTCAAGTTTTGAACCTGCGAGTTTCTTTCATAAAATAATGTTTTCAGGTAAAACACAGTATCATCAACCTTGTTATGGCACCCCTGGATTTGAAGGGCATTCACAGACAAGATGTAATGACGCTGAAAGCACCAGGTCTATGTAAGTATAGGAGCAAGTAAAGGGGGTGTCAATCTGCACTTCATGAACCTAAAGTGGATTCATCAGCTGCCACACTCCACTGAAAAAAAATCCAGTCTGGGCTGGCCAGACTGGAGAGTTTAATTTTTGCTTGAGCAAGTTAATGTGCCCTAAAAATGGTATGCGTGTTTTGCACAGCCCAAAAGCAATAGAAAAGTCACACGATCCATCGTTCTTCTATTGTTTATGTCAGCTGCAAGGCGAATTAACAAAAAATGAGGATAGATGTAAACGCGCAATATATCGTGTGCATGCAGAACAAGCTTTCCGGGCAGGTGGGGTGGGCTAGCAGCAATCCTTGAGACAGTTCCCATAGTTGCGATCCTTTGCAGAGTTTGGCTCTTGCACACCCGAGTTTTTCTGTAGAATAATATGCTAACACTAAGATAGAACAATAGAAGAGGGCTATTGCCCCGGTTGGAAAACATGTTTTCACTTGAAGCGACGATTTCAAAAAAATTTTTGGACTCGCATCCTCGAAAGTGTCGTCTCAGATATGCTACAAAAGGTTGCCATTGCTGGCGGCTTTTCACTTGCACCTCATGTACCAGTTTTGAAGTTTCTTGCAGCTCACAACTTTCACTTGCTTGCACTGACGTGCCCACAAAAATGAGCATGCACACCCAAGGTCTGGTTGAAGAAAGCTAATCTCTGCAGAAAGGTCCCATATCGTAATGCATCTAATATAAAAATGTGAAGCTGAATCAGTATATTGCATCTTGAACACCAATCAGCTTGTGGAATACAGCGGTAAAACCAACAGCATTAATTGAAGGGTTCATGTGAAAAAAAGAACCCTGTCTCTCTCACAGAGATGGCTCTTTGGTTTTCAGGGTCATTTGTAAGTCAGCGTTTGAGGCTATGCTCTCTAAATGAAATTAAATGTGGACAGATTCCAAACCTCTAAATGAATCAAAGATCTTTCTTTGCCAAACTATTTGAAATAATCTAAATGTTACATCTTAGTCAACTAAACATAAGCTGTAAATTATTACAAATTGCATTTCAGGCAACCAATGGTGACAGGAACTTCCGTTTTGGGAGTGAAGTTTAATGGAGGCGTTGTCATAGCAGCTGATATGCTAGGTACGTTGTCCTTTCAATTCTGTAAATTAAGATGATTTTTTTATATCGTTTCTATTGTGATGGTGCATCAAAATGTTTAAAAATTTGGCTAGTTTGATGTTTGAAAGTTAAAAGAATTTTGGATTATTTGTCTTTTGCCAAAGTTATTCAGAACCTGGAGTTTGATCAGCAGTCTATTCACTCATTTGCCTTTCCATTTGACCATCTGGATTTGTCTAATGCATGATACACAAGGGACACAGGGGTGCTGGAAGCCCCCCTTGACCTCATAAAAATTGTGAAGCCCTTTGATTTTCCTATTGTTTTTCTTCGATTTTATTGTTTCTGCCCCCATTCCCTGGTGCCTTGCTTCTGGCACCTCTGATGATACAAAGAAGAGCTTGCCAGCCCCATTCCCTAAGAGGGTATTTGTGATGAATTCTACCACAAGATAAGTGGGGTTCAGCTTCATTAATGAAATATGCTAGCAATTGAATGGCACCGCAACGGGAGGTCCTCTGGGATCAGCATTTGTCGACATTTTTGTTGCTTTATTCCAAGGCAAACAAATTGGCTTAACATCAAAACCTCCAGCCTTTATATTTCAAATGTCAACAAGACTCTTTCCAGTATATTCTAAGATTTGTTCCACTTTTCTTGAAAACACCAAAGTTTCTATATTGTGATTGTGTATTCTTGATTTTAGGATCTTATGGTTCACTTGCAAGGTTTCCTGGCATTTCAAGAATATCAAAGGTCAATGATAACACTGTGATTGGAGCCTCTGGTGATTATGCTGATTTCCAGTTTCTCACTGATGTACTTGATATGATGATGTAAGCCCATGTTTTCCAGTTATTGTCAAAACTATTTATGCACCAGTGTTTGACTTGACTTGAGTTTGCTAAACTCAATTTGACTCAAATCAAGTTAGCTCAACTTTACCTGTCTCAACTGAGTTGAACTCAGCTCAGCTAAATTTCTTATAGCGTTATTTGTCTTGATTTGACTTGACATGACTCAACTTGACTGGACTGGAGTGGACTTGACTTGACGTGACGTGACGTGACTTGACTTGACGTGACGTGACGTGACGTGACTTGACGTGACGTGACTTGACGTGACGTGACGTGACGTGACTTGACTTGACGTGACGTGAAGTGACGTGACGTAACGTAACGTGACGTGATGTGACGTGACGTGACATGAGGTGACGTGACTTGAGTTGACTTGACTTGACTTGACTTGACTTGACTTGACTTGACCATACTTTATTTATAACTTTATTTTACTTTTGTTCAACTTGAAATAAGCTCACTTATCTTCCCGTGGCTTTTTCTTACTTTACTGTTATTTGCCTACTCCTATATCTATTTAAAAAATCTGTCTTAGTATCTGTCTTCTATCTTACTTTGCATTTTCTCTATTCCTTTTCAGGATCGAAAATGACGTCATTGATGATGGCCATGTAATGTCTCCTAACTCAATATTTTCCTGGATAACTAGATACATGTACAAAAGGTTGAGTACTTCTTTTTGTTTGCCTATTTTAAAAAGTTAGTTTTATAACCCTTTACCTATGACATTGTCCCAGCGTGAAATGAATGCCAGAAATAGTTAGAACGCCACAATTTTTCACAATCAAATTTCGGGTTGTAAGGAAAGTAGGCGACTTCTGAATTTTTCACATTGCAACTTGCAGCCTTCCCCTTCCCCTGGTATAATATTGATTTGCTTAGAAGAGATTTCCGTGCCTGATTTACTGGAGTTCAATCAGTAGCGTACTCGTGTTGTTCCAAAAATATTTTCTCCGTAGTTTTTTCTTCTAAACTGAAATAGAAAGCAAATCAAATCACTATGCATCTTAAAAGGATCTTTAAATTTGTTCTAAATACTATTTCCAATATTTCTTATATTCCAACTATTTGATTTTAAGAGCGCTTCCTAAATATCAACTCAATCGTAACTATGCTTATTTTTATCTATCAAAACAGGAGATCTAAGTTCAATCCTTTATGGAATACAATACTTGTTGCAGGCCATAGAAATGGCAAAAGGTACGAATGATATTTGGTGTAATCTATAAACACTTTCTTTGGCTAATCAACTAACAAACTACTTAGTTAACTAACTATCAAACTAACTTGCTAGCTAACCAGTGAATTAACTGATATGCTACTTAGTTAATAAGTTGTTAACCAACTAAATAACAAACAAGCTGAATAATTTACTAACAGGCTAACTAATTATGTTAGCTAGCAAGGCAAACTAACTAACTAACTAACTATCTAACTAACTGACTAACTAACTAACTAATAATAATAATAATAATAATAATAAAAGGCATTTATATTGCGCCATATATCCACACGGCTCAAAGGCGCATTACATAGTTTACATAAACTAATAAGGTAATATCATATGAAGTAATTACAAGGAATGCTAAAAAAAATTATTGGCAAAAATAAAACCTAATCAAAATATTCTTTAAACAAATGTGTCTTCAGTCTACACTTAAAAGTTTCTAAAGAATCCGTTGCTCTCAATGCATATGGTAGTTTGTTCCAGAGATGAGGAGATGCACTTATAAAGGCACGATCTCAAGCTGTCACAAGCTTTGTCCTTGATGTTTCAATTTTCAAATTATCATCGGTAGATCTTGTCCGT
>JACTAT010000035.1:941536-974061 GCA_014526335.1 Chrysaora quinquecirrha
TGTGTTTCGGCTATGTCGGCTTCTTCCGTTCTCCAATAACAATTTTATTGACCTATATTTTTCATGAATAGCGAACAGTAAGATAGATTTTTCAACGAGTGGCATGCCACAATAGATTGGATTCGCACCTGGACTGCATGATGAGAGAGCCAGCAACCCCGGGGGGGGGGTAACTCCCATATGTAAGGGTACGGGATGTGCCATTTTTCGAGGTACCTTTTTAAGGGTGGAAAATAACTTTTGGAGTGTCAAATAGATTTTTTCCAAAAGTAGCGTAATTAAACTATTTCTTTCCTTTTAGGGGATACGAATAGAGCCCAAGAAGATGACAAAAAGAAGAGCTGTTTTCGTTGATAAACATTAGCCTTTTTATGTTTAGTGTAGTGGTTAATATCTATTATCTAAGACCCATAATAAATAAAATGACTTTTTTTGTTGCAATTCGCCCCTAAGGTGTATAGATAATACATGTCTTTCATGACGCCTGGTGCAGCTTCTTGAGGTATGTCCTCATGCCGATTTCATATAACGAGCCCTAATGGGCCTACACGTTTTTTTTTAATAAGGAACACCTTTATAAGGAACTCGAGGCTGAAAATTCCCAAAAAATTAAGGAACTTTATGGAACTGTCGAGGCTCGGATGAAAAACTAAGAAACTCTTTTTTAAAGAACAAGACGGTTTTTTCGAAAAGAAACAGAAGTACAATATATCGTTCTTCCCCAAAAGGCTCTATTTATCCTTAAAGTAAGAAATGAAGAATAGTTTCTATGAATTTGCTATAAAAATTAGTATTTATACATATTCCACGAGAAGGAACAGTATAAGGAACTTTCAGCCTCATTTTGTTGAAAAATTAAGGAACTCCAGCTTTAATTAAGGAACTGTGAAGCTTCTCATTCGAATCTCAGAAAGATGGACACCTAAAATGGATGGAGGACATGGAAGTTTAAGCATCTATCTATTTTTGAATTTAACTAAATAATTAACTAAGTAACTTACTTCCTTACTTGTTTCTAACTAGTTAGCTAACAAACCCAATAACTAACTAACGAGCTAGCTAACTAACTAACGAGCTAGCTAACTAACTTACTCACTAACCAACTAACTAGCTAACTTTCAAAGTAACTAACCAACAAAGAAGCTAACTAATTAATTCACTAACTCAATAACTTACTTAACAACTGAGTAGCTAAATAATTAACTCAATAATAATCTAACGAGCTTACTAACTAAGTAAATAAGGAAATAACTAAGGAACTAACAAAGTGTATAACTAACTAGCGAAGTACCATAATGATTAACTAACTAATGAAAGAGCTCAATAACTTTACAACTAACTAACTGACTAAGTAACTAACTTACTTTCCAAGTAAATAACTTAGCTAAGAAACGAAATAACTAAACTATCTAACTACGTAAATAATTAAATAGGTAATTATCTAAACAACCAACTAACAAACTATTTAACTAACTTACTAACTAACTAGTGAACTAACTCAATAACTCACTAAATAACTATCAGACAAGCTAGCTAAATGACTAACTAAAATTACAAAACAACTAACTAACTGACTAACTAACTAACTAACTAACTAACTAACTAACTAACTAACTAACTAACTAACTAACTAACTTACTTACTAGCTTACTAACACTAACAAACTAATGAACGAACTAATAACTAATGTTCGGAATTTGAAGTCATTTGTCCTGGTTTAACTTTGCCCTGATCATTGACCCGAAAGATTAGTCCTTTTCACTAGGTTAACAATTAGTTATGCGGAATGAATCAAAACAAAAGAAATTAGCTATGCGGAATGAGCAGAGGAAGAATTAGCTATGCAGAATAAATTATGATAAGATAAAAAAGATAAATAAAGAAACAGAAAGGAAGTATTTTTAACTTCATTCCGATCGAAGCATCCAAGATGGATGCTGGAAGTGGTAGAAACGAGGAAGAACTTCGGCTGTTAAATGAGGATGAACCAGAACAAAATAAACCTAAACATGTATCAAATGAAAGCTCTGGGCCTGTAGCATGCGTGAAAAATAATTTCAAGCTCATCCTCGGCGTGCTGACGATTTTAACGCTGGTTATATTAGGAGTTGTGGTTGGTGCAGTTAGCAATTCAAAGAAAAATCTAGGCCGTTCAGCTAGAGCAGAATTTAGTTATGATGGAATAAGGCTGCCGAAAGATGTCATGCCACTGCGATATCGTATTTATTTACATCCAAATTTAACAACATTCAAAGTTGTTGGGACAACTCGGATCCTTATAAATTGTAAAAAACCCACGAAGAAAGTTTATTTTCATTTCAAGGAGAACACAATCCAAGAAATAAAATTAATGAAGGGGTCCTACTTGGATCGAAGCGTCAAAAATCGCGATCAAGATGTTATTGCTGAGAATAAATATCGAATCAATAAGAAAAAAGAACTCATATTGATAGAAAGTGAAAAGTTTCTTCAAAAGGGAAAGAATTATACCCTAGTTATTCGTTATAATGGTACTCTGAGAAATAGTTTGCAAGGGTTTTATAAGAGTTCTTACAAGACAAAGAAAGGAGAAACTCGGTGAGTTATTAAGCTCTTTTTATTATTCAGCATTTTTGTATAGTATATATGTTATTTTCGAAGTCAGTGACTTGGATTTCATGTCAGGTCTTTGGAAAGTTTTCTTCCAAAACACCAAAGATCAAATAGTGTTTGTTCAATTCAAATGATAGCAAAAAGACCTGCTACAGCCTTTCTGCTTTGCGAGTTAAAATCATATCATGTCGGGAAAAGGCTTGAAAAATTTCTATCAAACTTATTATGGATTTGAATGGTTTTGAAAAACGATATCCTACACGAGGGGCATTTCAATCTTGAAAAAGTGTGTGAGATTTCCATTAAGGCTAAAGGATTTCAAGGGATTTCCATGAAAACAATATAGGGTTTCTAGCTAAGGTTTACCAGATTTCAAAGGAATGAATTGCCTCATTGATCCTACAGGTACTCTATCCAATCAAAGATACTTATGTTAAAAAGTTTGATAAATATTTGTCTTGTTAATAGTCTGAGGGAAAAGCTATTGTCTGAGTGAAAGAGCATGATAGATGATGTTCTCCCCCATTTTGGAGGGGGCAATCCATACCCCTTGTCTCCCAAAATCCCTAAACCATTTTTATGGGTTTTGAATGGTTTTGCCATCTATTGAGCTGATGTGATCTTGATGTGCCTCTAGCCCCTGAGTTCATTCTTTGAACTAACAGAAACTTTTAAGCGCAGTTAACTGCGGGAAGGTGGAAACAAACTTAACAAGTTTCAAACCCACAACCTTTCAACATTGAGAAACATGGATCAATCACCTCCACAACTGAACAGTTTTAATGGCTAAACAAGTTGAAAATAAATAACAGGAGTTTGTGAAACAAGATATCGAATCAAAGAAATTCACACTTATAAAAAGGTTTTAAAACTTGGTATTAAGACTTGGTTTTGCTTTACATATTGTCTGTGGAGCCCCTACACACCTAGCCGGTAATTGGGGGAGTTGAGGGTCAATTGGGGCTTCAAAACCGTTAAGAAACTCACTCTGAATAACAGGAAACTTAATCAGTTGCCTTGGTGGTGAGCATAGCACCATTGGTCAAATCACTCGCCCACTCACTTTCACTTTTAATAGTAATTTCACAAAACTGAACATAAAAAGAGTGAAATGGATTTTCTAATCTTCCCCTGAAAGCTGTGAAAAGGTTTTTATAGATGTGAGAACTTCCACATAAAGCTGTCCTGTTTTGCCAATGAGCATACGCAAGAAATAAATATTTAATAAGATGAAAAAAATCATAATAAATTTCTTCAGGTTTGCTACCATCTGCAAACAACAAACTTGTTCTATTTTATGTTTTGCTTGATTATAATTTCAAAGTCTTAATTATGCAAGTCACTCAAAAAACCATCTGGCATGATTTTGTTCTTTCAAGAGAATACCTGTTAAGTTTGCTTGAATGCTTGTTTCTCCCTCAAATATTGATCTTATTTTAATTGCTTTCGGCTGGGAAGGATAACAATAATCTAAAGATTTCAGAGGCTGTATCACAGGGTACTAAAAGCCTGTCTAAGCAAAACTAGGAGGCACTAAGCTATGTCCCCTCGGTGTCTCCAAGTTTGACTACCTCAGAAACTTTGTAGCAAGAGAGACACACAAGAGTTTCTGGGAGACAACAAAAAAATTTCTTGTCTCCGCGACATGGAAATGACTTGGGGGACATGTCACTCGCATGTTTAGCCGCCCTGGGAGACACGCCGAATACAGTGTCGCGCGCGCGAACTAGGAGACATGTCCCGCACCACATTGAATTCAGTGTGTCTCCTAACATGGCTAAACATGCGAGTGACAAGCGAGCAACATATCCCCCAGTCGCTGAGACAAGACAAGTTTCTGTTGTCTCCCAGAAACATTTGCGTGCCTCTCGCTACAAATTATGTTGCTGGCTTCAAAGTTTCCGTGGTAGCTAAACTCGAAGGTATTGAGGGAACATGCCACGCGCGACAATGGCATGTCTCCTAGTTTAGTTTTTAGCGGCGTATAAGTTTAGAGAACTAAATAGTTAGTAGTTATTAAGTGAAAACAGCCGCTGATTCAAATAGATGTTCTTTGAATAGGAATCTCGTATGTCTTTTTAAGGATAGTGAAATCTCCCATAAAATTCCTGCTTTTGACCTTGTTAAGTAGTCATTAACTCGGAACGGCTACCGATTCGAATACATTTCCTTTAGTAAGGGGTTAACTATAAGCATGGCGTTAAGAGCGTTAACTAGAGAGTTCATTCGTCATAGGAGGGCCTTAATCGACATATACTGTATGCGAATTTCACAGAATAGAGATTTCAGCTGTGGCTAAACTAGGAAACATGTATCGTGCGTGACATTGTATTCGGATTGTCTCCCAGGGTGGCTAAATATGCGAGTGACATTAGAGCAACATGTCACCGTTGCCTCCCAGAAACATTGGCGTGTCTGTCGCTACAGAATTTTGTCTTGCGCTTTAAAGTTTTCTGAGTTGGCTAAACTGGGAAACATAGAGGGGACATGTGTCACGCGCGACATTTCTCCTAATTTAGACAGGCCTATACAGTAACTTTATTCTTATTTTGTGTTGAGGTACGTTATAAGTGAATATTAAATATAAAACAAGGTTATATGATTACAAATTCAACAAAATAAGTGAAACGTTTGGGAGAGTCATTGCGCAAAAGCGTACGTTATTGATAAAACAAGTCCGGAACCGTACTTAGCGTAATGACTGGACGTACCGACCTAACCTACCTGCATTACCATCGAGAGCGGTGGTCAGGCGGGTTCATAGGTCCTTGGCTGTGAAAGGGCCCGGGAACATTGAAATTCTCTCAATGCTTCACCTAAAACCTCCTAACGACCCGGTACAATTACATCAGCCCGGGGCTCGCTCTGCCTCTTATCTGCTCTGGACCGGACCGTACCTTTTCCTAGAAGAAGAATGACTGAACAGATAAAAGTTCTAAATATGGAACTCCACTCTTGAGCTTTCGGCCTGATAAAATTTTTATTCTGCCTATATTTGGTTTAATCTATCTCGAAATCGCCGTATCAGTTCAAAATCTGAATGTTTACATGTAGAGATAGAACAGGAGAACAGGTGCAAATGAAATCATTCAAGGTGGCCTAGAGATTAGGATTATCTTTTCCTTTTCATAATTACATTGCCTTGTCAGCAGTAGATAAAAGAGGTCTTGGCATGTCCTTTTGAAGATTCTCGCTAAAATTGATAGATACGATTTAGTTCGGCGATTTGAGTTTGCCTGAGTGACCACACCTTTGTTATTGGTCAAAAAACATCCCTTTGGGTCACCCGCTTTTGGGCAATAACGTTTTCATTAAAGGGGGTATGTTAAGCTCTCGATACAGATGCAGTTTAGCGTCCTTTAAACCACCAAAACACCACAAAAACAATTGCAAACAATATATGCCATTGTTTTGAATGGATGACGTATAATCAAACACCCAATGAAATAAGCAGATTTTTGGGAGAAAATAGATTTTGATCTTGGAAATGGTCAAACGTAAGAGAGAGTTTAAAACCGTTATACCCTAACTCTTAAACCCTAATCCCAAACTCCAACCCTTGAACCCTGAAACCTTACCTCCTAAACCGTTATCCTAAACCTAATCTCTGTCTTTATAGGCGAACCAACTTGCATTATTTGCGGATTGTTTCCCAATGAAAGTTGTCAGATAAGCAGCATTCTAGCCAAACTCTCACGCTCTCACTGCTGGAGAACGCTGGGCCAGTTCAGTTTGATCATTCGTTTAATTTTGGGGGCTTTGTATCAAACCAAAGAAGAAGCTGGGTTCCCACTTGAGATTTTAGAGCTAATTCTACTCATCATTTCTCTGTATATTGTAATCTGATTGGTTGTTCATGTTTCCTCTGCTATAGCGACTTCGAATTATTTTCCCGCGAAACGTGACAAGTACGGAGGTCTGGGTCCTAGTAATCTTAGAAGTCTGGACACTAGTCACGTTTTCCTGTTATAATTGTGTGTTAGATTCATTCCTTTTTATTCGCTTTCTACGTATTCGTTCGCTCTCACGTTAACGTTCAGGTTTACTCACGATTATTACGATGTTATACTTAGTTAGGTGTTTTGTATATATTTCATGAGGTTTTGTATATAGTTTTCAACGTGTTGTCTCTTTCTACACTTCACAAAATGAAAACTCAATTAAAACGTCGCATGATGCGAGCGTGTGATATTTTATCCTACGTGAACGCCCTCGTTTTTCATCATGGATTTTAACCACCTGTCTAGGCTATTTTCGTCTCCTTCTTATCCAGAACGAAAGGTCTGATACTGCGAATGTTTGCGTGGGGTCAGACGATTACGGAAATTTCAAGATATTCCGATAAGCATTTCACATGCCTCTTGTGTCAAATCACAACAAGACGCACGTGCTAAACATATTGGTATCCAGAAGAATCGCAAAATTTCTGTCGCGGTGGTTAGTCCTTTTTGAATCCAAGATTGAAGGTTTAGTTAGGTGAAGGCGAATGTGGATTAACTGGATTAGCTGGGTGAACTAAGCTCTTAACTTGACGTTTTACTTGGATTAGACCTAGACGCCGCAACACCTAAGTGATTAGCACTTCAGCTTTGATCTGGGCAATCATTGTGACTGATACCTGTTGGGTGTATGGCGTCTACCCTGATCCCCTCCCCCCAAAGTAGGGACCCTATCTTTCATTGATTTTCATTAGCTGATGATATCTTTATCACTCCTCGTAGATACCTCGCAACAACGCATTTCGAGCCTGCGACTGCTCGAACCGCGTTTCCGTGTTTCGATGAACCAGAAATGAAAGCAACTTTCAAAATAATCATTGTGAGATCCAAAGAACACGAAGCTACATCAAATATGCCACTTTATCGCACTGTAAGTAGAGCATGTTATTTTTTCACAGCCACGTCCCCTCCCCCTTGTTCTTTCTTTGAATTTTAATGCTAATGTTCATGTTTTTATATGTTTATGTTTATGTTTATGTTTATGTTTATGTTTATGTTTATGTTTATGTTTATGTTTATGTTTATATTTATGCTTATCGATACGCTTATGCTTATGTTCTTGCTTATGTTTATGTCTATGTTGATGTTTTGTATATGTTTGTGTTTGTGTTTATGTTTATGCTTATGCTTATGCTTATGGTTATATTTGTGCTTTTGTTTATATTTATTTCTATGTTAATGTCTATGTTTATTTTTATGTTTATGTTCTGGTTTATGTTTTTGCTTATGTTTATGTCATATAATTTTGGTAGTTTCTCTTTCCTTTTTCGAGTGTTATGTGGGCATGAATGTTATTTTCATGTTCATGTTCATATTTATTCATCTTGTTTATCTCTATCACAATTATTGGTAAGAATTCTTCATATATGTTTTCATTAATCTTACTAATTTCTCAAACTTTCTTCCTTCGCAGAAAACTGTAACAAGAAATGGCGTCCAAAATTACGTTGATTATTTTAATGAATCAGTAAAGATGAGCACTTATCTGGTTTGCTTTGTTATTCATGATTTCAAAAGCAAAGAAGCATATACGAAGAGTGGAATTAAGGTAAATATTGCAATAGGCCTTTTCGAAGAGATCTGGGTCGGCGTGACATTTTTCTGGGAGATGGTGGACATCTTGAGTAGGGGAATCCTCTCTGTATGCAGCGACCAGGATTGTGGTCGCTTTAGGAGAGGTAATCCAGTAAATTTTGTTTCTACTTCCCGTTTTATTTGGAGTAAAAGTGAAAGGAGGAATTTGAATCCCAGCTTATTTGCTCAAGGAGGAATTTAATAAAGTATTTTCCTTTCTTTGAGATAATTTTAATCTTGTTTCCTTATCTATTTTCAATATTTATTGTCGCAGATTCATTTTCTCTCTTTCTCTTCCATTATTCGTGAATTTGAAGCAAATTTTACTGCTCTATAAATTTTTACACTAAAATTAACTAAACGTTTCCGTTGGACGTATGGACGGCCT
The DNA here is from genome assembly GCA_014526335.1 of Chrysaora quinquecirrha. NCBI lineage: Eukaryota > Metazoa > Cnidaria > Scyphozoa > Semaeostomeae > Pelagiidae > Chrysaora > Chrysaora quinquecirrha. Next base: position 950,090 of record JACTAT010000035.1, read on the forward strand.
ATCCACTCGAAAGTTCCAGAATGAACCTCCTAACGTAGTTGTAGCATGGTGTGGAGTTGCGGAGGAGCGGAGACTAACGACTCGAGTAATAAGTCTAACCTGGACCTAGACTTATTACATTTCTTCCACTCTTTCAGAAACAGCTGCTAACAACTACAACTACATAATTGCTGTTTCTTCAGAGTAGTTGGAGCGGGGTGGTGGAGTGTGAAGGAGCGTAGACTACGACGAATGTAATAAGTCTAGCCTGGACCCTAGAGTTACGTTATACATGTATTGTTATACTTAATTAGATGTTGTCTTAATAGAGTTATATCAAATATATCTTTTCTAGATTCGTGTTATTGCCCCTGCCGATCAATTAGACCAAACTGAGTTCGCCATCCAAACGGCGCCGAAGATTCTTGATTATTATGAAGAGTTCTTCAAGTCAAATTTCCATTGCCGAAACAAGGTTTGGAGGTTTCCTTTCAGTAATTATAAGCAGGGCCTCTTTTAACATAGTAACTAGGGAGACAAATGCCCCTCTAGTCCCTATCATTGCCCACCTAGTTTCATAAATACCCCCCCCCCCCACTAGTACAATGTCATCTCAAAAGAAAACTGCCAAGAAAAGCCAATCTAGACCAATCTTGAGTTTGTATTTAAAAAAAATTCTGGTGGAGCATGCCCCCAGACTCCCCTAATTAGGAACACCTCGGGGGCACTGTGTGCATTCGGCGCATTTGCAGTCAGTTGCAGTCAGCTGTAGCATCAGTGTAAACTTGTACGGTATAAATTCTCAAACTGAAGTAGAGATGCCCCAGTGTTATTTCTCCATCTCTGCACTACTGGTTGTGCATGAATTCTGACAAAAGGACTAAGAGAGGAATGAACTTGCCAAGACTGGACTCGCACTGTGAAAGAAAGCGCTGAAGATAGAACAGTAGAACAATAGAACAATAGAACAATAAGTTCCCTTAAATTTTTTGCCTCCTAGTTTTATCCCCTTAAAAGAGGCCCTGATTATAAGAGGCCCTTCACATAAGAAATTCAACCGGATTGAAACTGAAGGTGAAGATGAAGGTGAAATGGTGCATTTAGCACCAGAACCCCCACCCCCCAAGTCAATTGAATTATGGGGAGGGAGGAGTATGAAAAGACACTGCTGCTATTTTTGCTTCTGGTCTCAGGAAATTTGACCAAGATTGTGGATTAGGCCACGACGCCGCAGCACCTTCGAAACTCGCTCATGGTTGAGTTTTCGAATTTTATTCGTATTTTCATGGCTGTTTTTCACCTGAGGTTGTGGTGTCAAGACAATGCTGTCTCTTCCGTACTCCTCACAAAAACTTGCATTTTTTCTTGTAATTAATATACAATGCAGAGGGGTATTTTGTATCCATTTTACTATATATTTTATCTCTTAGATATGATTGCGATTCCTGACTTCGGAGCTGGTGCTATGGAGAACTGGGGTCTAGTCACATATCGCATGACGTCATTGCTGTACAATAAAGAGCAGTCGTCGGAACACAACAAACAATGGGTTGCTACGGTGATTGCGCATGAGTTTGCGCACCAGGTAAGTTGAAAAATCTATGGCTGTGCTTGATTGGGAAAGATCTAACACAAATGGGACAAGTTAGGAAGGCCTTCCGAAACTGGCCCATGCCTAATTTTGCTTCTTGAACCTTAGAAAGTTGATTCATTGATAGCAGGATAGAGTAAGAGAAATAAGATCTTTTAACTTGCGCAAAGTCTATCCCAAGGAAAAATGAGGTTATTAACCACGAAATTTCTATTTTGTAAACAAGACTCCTACAGGTTCCAAAGAAACCACATTTTTCATTGCCCGATGATGGGAGACGGATCTCTCCCGAAACGTTGCCCAACTAAATATCAAAGGCTTGTCATGATAAGTGGTGATTATCATGTCTAATACGGACTCCTACAGGTCTAGGGTGTAGTTTGGTCTGGGAATAGAAACTGAAGCTCTTTAATTCGTCACTTTGCTTAGGATAAACCGATGCAAGACATTAAAATACCCTGATAACAAAAAGCAAAATTTCAGTTTCTTGTGAATCAACTGGTGAAAGCTTTGATCCAAAGAATTATCAATGTCTGGACGACGACATTATACGGTTGTTTTATTGTAATATACCCGCAAAACTTCAAAAAGCAAGAATCAAAACGGGCCTAAGTGACAAAATTTAGTTCTATGTTAGTTCACTTATTTTATCTTGTTGATGGTAAATAAAATGTTATTTATGATGTTTCTCATTATTTTCATTTGTATTGTAGTGGTTTGGCAACCTCGTTACCATGAAGTGGTGGAACGATCTATGGCTAAACGAGGGTTTCGCTTCTTTCATGGAAGACATTGGAGTGAACCACGTTCACAAAACATGGGGCATGATGGAGCAATTTTCAGCTGATAAAATGCAACGTGCTTCGTCATTAGATGCGCACAGTGATTCCCATCCTATTTCAGTCAAAGTCAAAGACCCCAAGGAAATTGCCTCCATCTTTGATAGTATCTCATATGATAAGGTATGTTTAATCCTGCCATGTTTGATTTGCCTCGTTTTCAATTTGATTTGCCTCGTTTTCAATATTTGTTGCAGTGTTATACCGACCCCTCTCCCAGGACCAAAACGCAATTCCTGAAATTCTCAACACTCGATCGATTTCGGGCTATGGACGTTTAGAAATCTCCAGAAAATCTTGCAAATTGTTTCGCCTGATGCTCAGACAGACCGAATGAATTGACGTATGCGGAATTTGTAGCAGAAGCGAGCCAAAAAAAGCCAATAAGAAAGTGAGGCTGAATTGGTATTGTGTTTTGAAAAACCATCAGCTCGAGGGATACTGTAGGAAGACCAATAGAATTAATTGATTAATTGAAGAGTCGAAGTGAGAAAGCGAACTCTTTCTATCCACACAGAGCCGGCCTTTTGGTTTCGATGTGGACAAATCCCGAAAATAATAAATCAAAAATTGCGCTTACTTGATATCCGGCTTTATAACCCCCTTATAAAGCATTCGTTTGTGGCTAACATACTTTCTGATAGCGTGCTATTCAAATCGTCCCTGGATCTAAAGAGCAAAGGAAGACGCTCTGTCTGTTTGTACTGTACTTTGCTTATATATGTACTGTCCATATCCAATCCATTAGACTTCTAGCGTATGAAGTCTACAAAACTCTTAACCATATTAACCCTGCATTTATGAAAAGCTATTTTTCGCCAAAGCAAGTAGATCACAGCCTCCGTAAAAGAAATATCCTTGAAATTCCGAAAGTCAGGACTACAAGCTATGGAATCAAATCACTAAGTTTCCAAGAATCTGGAACGCCCTTCCGGATGAAATAACATCAGCTCGAAACCCAAGGCAGTTTAAAAACTTGCTAAAAAGTGGTTTCTTAGTAACAAATGCGCTTGCTCCTTTTGCAACAAATAATGACCTAATGCAATCTCTGGAGTTGCTTCATGTTAGTGTAAATAAGTGTCACATCACTATTGTCAAAACTAACATTAAATAAATCATAGAATAGAATAGAATAGAATAGATATATCGTACCAAACACCACTGTCCTATTTTCCTGGCATCTTTTTGACATATTTCTCTTTGTACTCGTGGGTGCCTAATTGCTGGGGGTTGGAATAAACAGGGGGGTCGGACTTTGTTTGACAATTTTTGTCTGGAATCTGCTGAAACGCAAAGCGAGAGGCCCTAAAGTGTTTGAACTAGCAAGTTCGAAACTCATAGTTATAACCAACAAATTGAATGTACAAGTGAAATTTCACACCAAGAACGTCAAAGTATGTTTAGTAATAAATATCAGCATCAATATTAATACAAACTTAATAAGCAGGGGGACCTAATAAGAGAGGGGGGATGAAATTGTCAAAAAAATTAATTAGCATGGGGACGGCAATTAGGCACCTAAGATTACATGCGTATATATGTATGAATATATACAAACGACTGTTACTTCTTCCTATTGCGATAGTGTCACATTGGTGCTTAATTTTCAGGGTGCCTGTGTCATCAGAATGCTGAAGGATTATATTGGAAAAACTGCGTTTCACAAAGGTCTTCAGGTAGGCCCTGTTCACTGTCTTTTTTCTATAATCGCAGGAGAAAGACAATGTCTTTTATATAGCTGTTTTAAGTATTCTAATGCCTTGAGAGCATGCCTAAATGTCATAGGTCATTCTATGGTATAGGTCAGACCAACAGTTAATACATTCGAATGAGTTCACGCTGGAGGTCAAAGTTTGGCTGAGCCTGTTTATCAAGTTTCTAAATCGTTTTCAGGGTCAAAATGTCATAGGTCAAGCAATAAAGTCATAGGTTAGGGCAGCCCGTTTCAAACGTGTAAACTTCAGAACGAGATTTCCTTGCGATGTCTGCGAAACCTTCCAGCTTCGGCAGCAGAAGGTTTTGGAGACCTTCGAAACTTGCCGTTTTCGAAAGACTGTACCAAAATAATACGTTTCGACGTCTGCCGAAAGGAGACGGCGTCTGGTGGAAACTGAATATAACCAAAAAAATACGCCTTTATTGTGTTCTCTTGTCTGAAAAGAATAACGTACTTTTTGCAGGATTACATGAAGAAATACCAATTTTCAAATGCCGTAACAGACCAACTATGGGAATGCTTTTCAAAGGTATTTTGATTAAAGATTTTTTATTACTCATTACGTCAAACGTTCGAAATTTTTAGATTTAGAAGAAGGGCAGATATAAGTAGGGTACTGAGCTCGAAAATTCTTTCTGGTTCTTCTCAGTGTCCTAGGCAACAATGTTTTATACAAAATATCTTTTTTATGTATACTAGGTAGAGTAATCATAATTTTTCTATTTATCAGTGAGCGTTAAATTGTAATCTAAAAAACTCAGTCGACTTTAGACTTTCCCTTCGTATGGATGCATTTAGCATATAGCAGGGTGCAGCCACACACGGCGCTCATAACTACCGACCATGTAGCTACCCATTTATTCATCTTGGTAGGGAGAGGCGCATTTGTGTTATCTCTGCGACACGTGGAAAGATAGTAGCTCAATACCACAACATTTTCGTTGTGAGTCCTGCACGCTAACCACTGTGCCGCAAAGACCACGCTACGCTAAGTACCAAGTATTTTTGTAACCAGATAGATGTGAACCCTCCTTACATAATTGGAAATGACTTTTTATATACCATGAGCTGCTCCGGGGAGCCCGGGGGGCTTGAGAAGGGCTATGACGGGGGTGTTTAGCAATCTGCTCTATCGTTTTCCCTGTAGCCTGTCGCATAAAAAATGCCCTAAAAGTATACCCGGGGGGCTTGAGAAGGGCTATGACGAGGGTGTTTAGCAATCTGCTCTATCGTTTTCCCTGTAGCCTGTCGCATAAAAAATGCCCTAAAAGTATACCCGGGGGGGGCTTGAGAAGGGCTATGACGGGGGTGTTTAGCAATCTGCTCTATCGTTTTCCCTGTAGCCTGTCGCATAAAAAATGCCCTAAAAGTATACCCTGTCGCTTAGAAAATTTCCGAAAATACCCTGTCGCATATAATTCACTAGAAAAGGACACCCAATCGCATAATTCGTATTCATGTAAGAAAAGGACAGGGTGTCGCAGAATTTTTCGGGAAAAGTACACTGTTCAGCAGCACATCTGGTCAGGTCAAGTATTGAAGTACCCTCCCTTCCCGGAGGAGCTGCTTTGCAGTGATAACTTCACACTGTATAGAATTTTATTTGTCTCTGATCTTCCTCTGTAGGCCAGTGGCAAGGATGTCAAATCAATGATGGACACGTGGATAAAGCAAATGGGATTTCCGCTGGTCACTTTTAAAAGGCATGCGCGTAACCCACAGAACTGTTACGTCACTCAGAAACACTTCGTCTTCAACAATGCTAAACCAACCAAAAACTCTCCTTACGGGTAAATATGATCCTGCATTATATCACCTTAACCCCCGTCCAAATGCTGTTTTTGTTATTAGATTCGATGTAGAATGTTGTCTATCCAGGGTGTCGATGTCATGTTTATACTTTTCAAACTCTCTATGTAATTAAATGAAATTTTTATTTAACTCCTACCTAATCCTCCGTCCAAATGCTGTTGCTTCCCTAAGTTTCCCTTCGACATCTTGTTTATCCAGGGCGTCATCTTTTTACTCGTCGAACTCTTTATATGTGTGAATCGTATGGTACTCAATCACTCTACATTCAATACATTCAATACAAATGTTTTGAATTGGATTGATATAGTTTCTACTCTTTCACTTTACCCCAGCCGAGTCCTGCTTCTGTTATTAGATAACTGGACAATTTTTTAATAGGGTCTAATCTTTATACTCTTCAATACTGTTGGTAAATTTGATTATTTCATTTCATATGCATTCGAGGGGCATTTCACTATGCAAAAAGGCGTACGAGATTTCCATTAAAACAAAAGGACTTTCAAGGGACTTTCGAGAAAGCAATAGGACTTCCAGCAAAGGTGTACGAGACTTGCAAGGAGTGAATTGCCCCTCGTATGCATTATCGTCTTCTTGTACACGCAAGACCTAGAATCCCATATCGTGTAGTAAACGTAGCCTAAAAGTCGACTTTTTCACCCAAAATTGATGTTACCCTCCAGCTTGTCAGATCTTCCTTCATCATTTTACTACTTCAAAATGTTTTGGCTGATGGTTATAATTTTGTTTGTTGTTTATTTCAGATATAAATGGGACATTCCTCTGACGTTCAAGACAAACTCTTTAACGAAGAAACAAACATTACTCAAGAACCATACACACGGTAAAATAAGCAATAGCCCCCGTCTAATTATGTGTTATTCATTCACATTTTATACAGATGTGCATCATCTCAGGGTGTTGGCTTTTGGCCAACTGTAGCCATGATATGACAAATTCCGAGAAGATCCATGTATCTTATTAAACGTGTCCCAGTAGAGACTTCTACATAAGATGGCGGCCGTTGCTGTCAGTCCTTTGTTTTTATTAAGGATTTTTGAAGGGAATTCTGGGAGTAATTTCCTTAGTTACGGGTATTTAACCAATTCAACGTGTTTGTGCCTGGTTTGTGCTCAGCTGCGGTAACTAAAGAAATTATTGACAGAACTCCCTTTGAAAATCCTCAATTAATTCCTATAACCCCGGGGAAAGCAGGAAAATTGGGCATTTTGTGCACTGCCCTGTTTGCCTACACAATAGACCCCTTACGGTCAGGTGATTGGCTATGGGAAACGCGGTTTCCGGGCAATGCACCTTGTCCAACAGAAACGGAAAATGTTCTGTCGGAAGGAAAAATAGTAAGAGAGAGAGAAAAGAGGGAGAAAGGGGAGGGAGGGGAAAACTTTGATTCACATGGATATAAATTTTGCTTCTCGAACTTCTCAATCTTAGCTAATCTAACTTGTACGGACAACGAAGGCGGAAGACTTGTAACCTTGAGTTACCGCGGGAAAACGCAGGACAACCCGTCTTGTTATAGTCACTAACTAGGGTTAAACAAGTCTAACCCCCATTAAAAACAAAGGACTGAAAAAGCCGCCATTTTTAGCGGAAGCGTCTGTTGGTGCAGCTACCACCGTAAGTTGCTGTTGTTGTCAGAAGGCTGCTCCGTAGTGAATTGCTGTTGTTGTTGGTCTAGATGATATGAGCGGAAACAGAGACTCGTGTAAAATGTCTAGATCTATTTTTTCATTAACGTTTTTCTGTCATCTTTTTTTAGCCTCGATGTCAGTTCCTTGCCCAGGGGCTGGTGAATGGATCAAAATCAACAGCGATTCAATTGGATTTTATCGTGTGAATTATGATGTTTCAAACTGGAATTTAATCAACGATCAACTTATCAAAGACCACACGGTAAGAATTGAATTGAATTGATCTAGTTTTGATTTTTCATAAGCTTCAAGCCCGTTACCTTTTCTTTATCTTATTCAGGCAAGAAATCAAGCTTGTCTTTTCATAAAAATCTTTTGACGATTAATTAAGTTGTATGCCCGATTCAATATGTTTCAAACTTTTATGACAATTTCCTCCTCGCTCATTACTTGTTCTTTTATTTGCAGGCATTCAGCACTTCAGATCGTGCTAACATTATTGATGATACATTCGAGCTAGCTAGGCAAGTCCATGTATTATTGTCTATAACGGTTCAAAGATACTGCTTAATATATAACTAACTAACTAACTAACTAACTAACTAACTAACTAACTAACTAACTGACTAACTAACTAATTAACTAACTAACTAACTAACTAACCAACTAACTAACTAACTAACTGACTAAATAACTAATTAACTATCTAACTAACTAACTAACAAACTAACTAGCTAACTAACTAGCTAACTAACTGACTAACTAAATAACTAACTAACTAGCTAGCTAACTAACGAATTAACTGACTGACTGACTGACTGACTGACTGACTGACTGACTGACTGACTGACTGACTGACTGACTGACTGACTGACTGACTGACTGATTGGCTTAACAACAAACTAATCAACTGATTAACTAACTAACTAACTAAACAGCCAACTTTCTATCGTTTCTGTCATAGTCATTGCTATAAGGAGATTAGGATAATATGCCTGCCCCCTTGGCAAGTAAGAAATGCTATATCTTTATCTAAATATTAAAACGAATCACATATCAGATATCAGAAGCATTTTAGACAGAATTCGAGAACTCAAATCTGGACGCTTGAGGCAAAATTGATCATGCTAGCTAATAGTTCTGTTTTGATTTTTCAGGGCAGAGGAGCAGAAATACAGTTTAGCATTAGATATGACGAAATACATCAAAAATGAAAACAGTTACACTCCATGGGAGACACTTCTTGCATCATTTGGTTTTATTGGCCTAATGCTGCAAGGAAGACCGGGATATACCGAATACGAGGTAAATGTTCTTGAGTAAGAGGCTAATTCATAAGCAAGGTCACTTATATACTGCGTCCCTTTCATATATGTGTCAGTGTCTCCAGTTCTTCATGCCATATTCAAAGTAATCTTCATTTAATACCATATTCACAAGCATCTTCATTTTATACCTTATTCATCCGCGTCTCTATTTCATATCATAAGTAGCATCTTCACCATGTTCATTAACATCTTCATTTCACACTGTTTTCATTAGCATCTTCATTTCATACTGTATTCATTAGCATCTTCATTCCATACCGTATTCATAAGCATCTTCATTTCATACTGTATTCATTAGCATCTTCATTTCATGCTGTATTCATTAGCATCTTCATTCCATACCGTAGTCATAAGCATCTTCATTTCCTTACTGTTTCTGGTATAATATTTACAATAGCTGCAGATTTGCAATCTTCTTCTCCTTCCTAGAAATATATTTGTCATCTCGTCAAACCACAAATTGTTAAGCTTGGTTGGAAGGACACTGGAACTCATCTTGAGAAGTGAGTTGGGTTGAATTAACACAAAAATAAATTATCCTTTTTATATGACAATGCATACATATATATTAAAGCTCTCCTCCTTAACTTTTATATTTCTACAAATTTGTATACATATTTGTGACACCAAATTAATTAAAATGGGATGAGAGCCTGGGGCTGTATGACTTGGAGAGTTACTCGGCGATTTCATTGAGCTCTATGGCTCAGTGGAAACGTCGTTGGCTCTCTGATCATGCAGTCCTGGGTTCAAATCCCATCAATTGTGGTATGCCACTTGTGGAAAAATCTATCCTTGTGTTCGCCATTCATGACAAATATATATAAATAGTTATGGTGCTGAAGAAGGCTCAATATAGCCGAAACACAAAAATTAAAATGGGATGAGAGCCTGGGGCTGTATGACTTGGAGAGTTACTCGGCGATATCATTGAGCTCTATGGCTCAGTGGAAACGTCGTTGGCACTCTGATCATGCAGTCCTGGTTCGAATTGCACCAATTGTGGTATGCCCCTCGTAAAAAAATGTATCCTTATGTTTGCCATTCATGAAGTTATATTATATATAAATATGCATGGTAATGATGAAGGCTCAACATAGCAGAAAGCCAAACATCAGAAGAGCCATGGGCTGTATGACTTGGAGGGTTAATCGGCATTTTAGCTCGGTGGAATTGTCGATTGCTCTCTGATCATGCAGTCCAATTTCAAATACGGTATCTTACGGCATAATATTTTCTTTAGTTCAAATTTGAATGAGCCCTTATGTTAACATAAAGAAAAATGTTCCAATAGGTGTGAGTTTTCTAGAAAATCTGATGCTAAACTTCACGAAGGAGCTTCCTGATGAAAGAGAATGCGAAATATATTTAAAAAGTGATGTACTTTACCCCCTGGAAAGTATTTCGTTTCATATTTGTTATCAACGCCCCTTATAAGTCCCTTCCGGGGTGAGTCTCATTCAATTCTTAATGTTTTTATCCAGATACCTGAGGTCATTGCTTGTACATAATGCTGTTAAACATAATGAAACTGATTCAATCAAGAATGCTCTAAAATTGTTCCGCGATTTCCGGCACAAAGGAATAAGGTAAAGAATATTTTTTGTTCTGTATATATTAATATTTATTATCTATTTCATTAAAAAGATGTCAGAACAACATCCCAGAACTTTGCTTGAGAATATAGATTTTGACTTACTTCCTAATAATATACAGTTATTCAACGACTTTGCTGTGTGCTTTAGGAGTCTTTCTGCAACCAAAAGTCAAATGGAAATGGTTCAGGGAGAAAGAGGGGTGATAGTTTTGCTGATCCTTTGTCAGAGACTTAACAAGTTGCCTAATGTTTCTATAATTTTGGAAAGGATTGAAAAAGTTATCTTCGCATATGATGAGACATTTCAACATTATAAACTTATCCATTTTATTGGCCCAAAAGCTTGTACCAAAAGCTTGTACCCTATTTCAAGAGACAGTGGTTTATTGGTGTTCTCCACTTACAGACTCGTAGATTTGATTTAAACCCTCAATAATTAAGCTAAATCATTTACCCGAACTTCAACTTTGACATTTAAGCTCTACCATTAAATCTTTAAACTCGACCTTCCGACCTTAAAGCTTGACGTTTAAGTTTGACCTTTATGCCCGGCTTTCAACCTTAACTTTTAACCATAAATGTCAAGTTAAAAGGTCGACGTTAAAGGTCGAGCAAAACGGTTTAAATGTCGAGCTTATTTGCCAAAGTTAAAGGTCGAGCTAAACTGTTTAAAGGTCGAGTTAACAGGTCAAGGTTAAAGGTCGAAAATGTTAAAGGTCAAGCTAAACGGTTTAAAGGCCGAGTTAGCAGGTCAAGGTTAAAGGTCGAGAATGTCAAAGTTAAAGGTCGAGCTAAACGGCTTAAAGGTCGAGCTATAAGGTAAATGTTAGAGGAAGAGCTAAAAAGTCCTACGTTTGAGCTTACAGGTCAAAGTTAAAGGTCACGCTTACAGAATTAAAGGTCAAGCTTAAAATGTTTGAAGGTCGAACTTATAGGTCCAATGTAAAGGTTAAGGTATTAGCTGTTATTTTTTTAGAGTTGCACCAAATCTAAAATCTGCTGTTTATTATGCTGGTGTACGATATGGCACAAAAGATGATTGGATGTTCTTGTGGGATCAACATGAGAAGACTGTGGTTTCCACTGAGAAACGAAAGATAGAAACTGCGTTAGCCCAGTCTAGGGATCAAACAATACTGAAAATGTAAGTTTGTCATTTTTTAGGTTTGAAATACTACTATGTTGCAAATGCTACAATATTACAAATACTAAAATATTTCAAATAGTACAATATTACAAATACTACAATATTACAAATACCAAAATATGACAAGTACTGCAATATAAGAAATACTTCAATATTACAATTACTTCAATATTAGAAATACTACAATATTACAAATACTATAAAGTTACAAAATGCTAAAATTTCGTTACAATTACTACAATATTACAAATACTACGATATTATATTATAAATACTTATTAATATTTAAAATACTACAATGTTACAAATACTACAATATTACAAATACTACAATATTTCAAATAATTAAATATTACAAATATTAAACTATTACAAATATAACAACATTTACAAATGCTGCAATATTTCACTTTAACAAATACTACAATGTAAAAAATACTTAAATATTACGAATACTGGAGGTGCTATTAGTGGGACACTTTTTGTGCTTCTTATCATTATGTTTTTGTACATTCGTCCTGTTTTAGGTATTTGAAATGGAGTTTGGATCAAAAGAAAATAAAAACACAAGAAAGTATTGCTGTTATCACTGGAATATCTTCCAATACTTATGGTGAGAAATTAGCGTGGGATTTTACTATAAAAAATTGGAAAACCTTGTACAAAAGGTAAGAATATTTATATTAGAATATTTCGAATAGTATTTAATTTTCATATAAGCATAAGATTGTTGATATTGGTAAAATATTGCAACAATATTGTTTTTGGAACGTTGATATTGTAAGAATAAATATTGATGTTGTCAGGATATTGCTTGAGATGTTTCGCTATTGCTGTTAATATGTAAACTTCATACTGGTAAGGTATTGCGCTAGATGATATTTTGATTGATTGATTGATTGACTAATTGATTGATTGATTGAGTGACTACAAGATATTTTGAATATTTAAATGATTGATTGATCACTAAGATGGTTGACTGAATGATTGTGGATTAACTGATGGATTGATTGATTGATTGATTGATTGATTGATTGATTGATTGATTGATTGATTGATTGAAAATTGAGTGACTGCTAGATCTCTCGAATACTTAAATGATTGAATGATCACTAGAATGTTTGATTGAATGATTTAGTGGCTGATTGACTCATAGATTTATTTTGCAATCAACGACTTTTATTATCAATTACAGGTATTCTGCAATAACATTTACCTTGCCAAAATTGATGAAAGGTGTATTTGGAAAACGCAAATCGTTAGCAGAAGAGAATGCGGTTAGTCGTTGTTTCTTCGCGTTATTAATATTTTCAGTGACGTCATTATTTATTTATTTCAGATACGGCGATGACTCATTTGAAATCCCTGATCTAATTGACACAATATTCGGAGGATCCAGAACTAAAAAAGCCTTAAGGAGGTATATAAATTATCATAAATTATAAATATTCGTCATAAATTATAAAACTATCATAAAATTAACACGAAACCGTCTTAATATTACCACGCATCCAAATATAAGTTAAGAATATTCTAAATATTTAGAATATTCTAAATATTAAGAATATTCTCAATATTAACAATATTCTAAATATGAAGAATATTCTAAATGTTAAGAATATTCTAAATATTAAGAATGTTCTAAATATTAAGAATATTCTCAATATTAACAATATTCTAAATGTTAAGAATATTCTAAATATTAAGAATATTCTAAACATTAAGAATGTACTAAATATTAAGAATATTCTAAATATTAAGAGTATTTTGATTAAGAAGCATAAAGATGTTCAGAATCAAATAATAATTATTAAATTCATCATAAACAGTAAAACCGTATGGCCAAAATTGAGAAATGTTTGCATATTTTCAAGCCTTTTAAAAATCATCAATGAGAGCCAATATTGTCAGTATTTTTACTATATCATATATGCTAATATTTTATTAGCCTATACGATATAATGAAAAAAGTAATATTATGAATAATTTCTCTTCAATTTTTGGCCATCTGGTATGATGTTAGTATTCTGGAGCTGCTTTGTGCAACTTGCTTGCTAGCAAACATGCTAATGCGCTAAGACATGAAAGTGTGTCTAATATATAAGATGAAGATGCTAATAATATGCGGTAAAACCAAATACGATATAACATTCTGCATCCAGCATGCTAATATTCTACAATATAACGATTACATGCTAATGTTCTAATTTTCGTCAATATAATGCCCACTTATTAGTATTTTACAATATTTTGCTAACATGCTAATATTTTGCAATATGAAACCAAGATGCTAATAGTCTGCATTATCATGCTAACATGGCAATATTCTGCAATGTTAACCTAGTGAGTTTTTGTTCTACTATACAATGCTAACATGCTACATTGTACTAACATTCTAATATTCTATGATGCAATGTTAACATACAATATTAACTAATGCTAATATTCTGCAATAGTTTGGTAACACGCTAATATTCTATAAAATTTTGCTTAAGAAACAATATTCTGACTGCTAAGATGCTAATTTCCGATGCAATAAAATTCTGTCCGCTAATAATCCGTCCCAGTATGCTAATACCAGTTTGCATAAACACTGTTACGATGCTGCTAATATTGTCCTCTGCCCTAATATTGTGGTACCAATATTTTATTATTCTGCTGCTGATATTCTCCCGAACTCTAATATAAGGATTCTGATATTCTTTATTTTGCTAACAATAATCTTACGGTTTTCACACACGCACTAATATTTTTGCGGCATAAACTTACGGAATAAAATACAGAATAAAAAATATTTTGCATAATCAAATATTTGTTATTTGATTCTGTCTAAGTGATATAGTCCAAGTAATATCAAATTCATTCCAAAAAATATTCCGTAACATTTAAGAACATTAAACAGCTGAAAAATATAACAGTATGTGTACTATGTTATAAAATTTCAAAGATAATTGAAATGATAAGAATTATAATATAAGAAATATTTAGAATCGATCGTTAACGCCTAATATTGACCTATTTTAATTCCATAAAATGCTACTTCCTTATGGCTTTTTCTACCCTGGGTAGGCTTTTTCCACCCTTGAGATGTTTCGTACGGATAAAAGTCGGTTACAGACTGATTTAAAAATTACGACTTTGTCGTAACCGTTTTCGGTAAATCTTTTCGGAGCTTTCGCTATCAATCAATAGTAAATCAATACCTCTTTTGAGAGACCAATACCTCTTTTGAGAGACCAGGGCTTTGCCACCAACTAAGGTACATGAACAATACGAAACCAAGCAACCGAACTTTTTTATCAAACATTGTCTTGTGAGTCATACGAACCTTACCAAGTAATTTAACTTTATCTTTGCGCCTATGAGCCCTGGGGATATATGGCGCTATAAAAATGCCTATATTATTATTATTATCTACAATCCTTCACAAAGTATCTTGAGACTAGTGACGAAATCGAAATACATTCACTGCCATCAGTCAAAATTTTTGTATTTCACCCCCCCTGCAAGCAATGTTGTGTCCGAAGTTAGAGCCTTGTACGATGTTGGCGCACGCAATTTGCCACCATGTTCAAGAAATCAAATGAAACAACATTGCTTGGAGGGGGCGGGAAGGGCGGAAAGGGGAGGGCTGACGTTTTCTGGCGGTTTTAAAAAGTGACTATGCGACTTTTACTCAAAACTATGAAGATGTTAGCTAATCATTTCGATACATTCTCTTGACTTTGTCTTTCAATTGTCTGTCAGTAATACGTTGGGATTATTAAGGAGCGAGAAGAGCAAGCAGTCTCACAATTTTTGTGGACGATTGTAGTATCACAGACTACATGCTTATCAGTATAGTATGTTAACGATTGAGTATATGCTCTTATATATACCGTAAATGACGGATTTAGCGCCCGGGGCTTATTCAAAATTTCAGCCTTTAGAGGGGGCGCTTTTTCGACAGGGGTGGTTAGTCAAGCAGGGACGCTTATTAAGTCTTCATATCAACGTTAAATACATGTAAATAATAGCTACCCCTAGAATGTTTATTATTTTTGGCTAGTTTCAGATAAGTGCCCCTTCCGATTACTGTATGAAGAAATAACCGCCCCCTTTTTGTTCTTTGGAGCGTTTATTCGGACAGAGGTGCTTATTGAAAAAGTACTCTTACCCCGGGGTGCTTATTCGGGAGGGGAGGTTATTCGGCAGGGAGCGCTAATTCCGTCATTTACTGTACTATAGACTGTACTAGATTTACGTGCGATTTGCATGCCAATTCACGGGGTTTGAAATTGGACTGCATGATCAGAGAGCGATCGACAATTCCACCGAGCTAAAAAGCCGAGTAACCTTCCAAGTCATACAGCCCAAGGTTTGTTTAGCTTTGTAAGTCGGCCATGTTGATATTGATGACATCAATTGGGGCCACTAATTGTAAAATATATTTCAATTTTTCCATTCATGAAAAATATGTATAAATATGTATGGTACTGAAGAAGGTCTAGCATTATCTTGCACGGAAAGTATGCTAAATGTTGCACAGAGAGATTGCTGAGTGTTGCATGGGAATTTTGCTGAATGTTGCATGGAGAGATGGCCGAGTGTTGCATGGGAATTTTGCTGAATGTTGCATGGAAAGATTGCCGAGTGTTGCATGGAAAGATTGCTGAATGTTGCATGGAAAGATTGCTCAGTGTTGGACGGAAAGATTGCTCAGTGTTGCGTGGAAAGATTGCTGAGTGTTGGACGGAATAATTGCTGAGTGTTGGACGTAAAGATTGCTGAGTGTTGCGCAGAAATATTGCTGAGTGTTGTATGGAAAGATTGCTGAGTGCAATGGAAAGATTGCCGAGTGTTGCACGGAAAATTGCTTAGTGTTGCATGGAAGTTTTAGTTTTAGCTAAGAAAATCGTGATTTGGTTGCATATAGATTACAAATGGTTACGTAATTTACATTATGTTGCATAGAAACTTTGCAGTATTTTATGGCATTTATTAGAACGTATTTACACATTTAAATTCCCTAAATTGATTTCCTCTTTTTCATATTGCAGGCAAAGAAGTTTTTCAAGACACATGAATTAGGCACTGGAAAGCGTGCTGCGAACCAGGCCCTTGAAAGTATAAAGAACCAAATCGAATGGATAAAGAAACATGAGAAGGAGGTTGTAGATTGGCTCACAGCATTCAATAAGAAGAACGAGGCTACTGGTGATGTCCCGGCTGGCGAATAAATCAGGTTTTTCATACTAGAGATAATTGAAGTTATGATAATAATGAACAATCACTATAGATACATTTTTTTTCTCTAGAAGAACTATCTTATAAGAAATACTAGGCTACGGGATGGGCTTACGTTTCCTTCAATGTCATTAACTACTGTTATTACAGTACACACTTAACTTGTCTGCAGGCCGGCTGCAGGCGGGAACAACTAATTCTAAAATTCGCTTCGAACACGTCTTGAGAACAATAGTAATTATCAATGATGCATTCTTTTTCGACCTTTTCCTGCGTCTATTTTTTCTGGAGACTTTTCCGAACAGAGGGCCGTCCTTTTGGACAGCTCTCGTGAAAATCGGACACCTTGGAGGCTCTCAACTCTTCTGACCTTAGACCTGAAAGATTTCGCAGAGGTTTTCAAGATTTCGGAGAGATTCAAGAGACAAAAATAACTTTCAAAGTATGCCCGAAAATGTTTCCGCTGTTTTTCGCTATTCTGAAGTTTTGTACAACAAACAAAATTCAGAAGAGATCGAAGCCCCCTAAAAAAGAGCACTGAAATTCCTGATGACTGTCATTGAAATTTTTGTTGTATATCCTTGCTTTAAACATCTTCTTTCGGAATCTACATCTTGTTTCGATGCTTAGGCCCAAGTTGCCAGTATTTTGGCAATTTTGTGGCCGGTACCAGGCCTCGAATTGAATCGGTTGTTGTTTGAGATTCGAGAAAACGCATTTTTGGCCTGGGGACGAAATTTGATGTGAAAATGTGTTATCAAAAAGCCGGTGTTTCTTGTAAGGTTTTTCTTTTACAATAAAGTAACAAATATTTCATTACGCAATGGAAATAACAATTTTCCTGAAGACTGTATGTATGTTACAAAAAATGTATTTATTTTTAGTATTTAGTTTCTTGTTAGATGCGTCACATGTTGACTAACTTGCTGCAGTGGTGAGTTCCCCCTTAAAGGTCTGAATATCCTATTGATAAGTCATGGAAGATGATATCTTTTGAGGAGGTAATGGGTAAAAAGGACCGAACTCCTCCTTAGGACGAGAACCTCTGCGGAGGAAGATTTGTTGAGGAGGAGCACAATTGTTTTATGTTTAGGGATTTATACTAATGTACTGTATTTTGCAAAAACGAAAATCAGTTTGAATAGGATGGTCCCCCTTTTATTCCACTAACTCCATTGATAAACATCTTTACAGAATGTAAGGCCGGGGGATAAGCTGCATGTTACCAACATCTGACTCGTTCTGCACCCTTAACTGGAATAAATAGTTGTGTTATCAATTGCCTTGAAAATCAAGGTACTAATATATTTATTCTGATGTATGATAAAAAATGACGATAAGAGTAGGAACCCACTTATAAGGCTCTGGCAAAACGATCAAACATTTTCACCCGGTATCCCTCCACTGTACTGATGGTAGTCCTCTATTGTACTGATGATATCCCTCCACCGCACTGATGATATCCCTCCACTGTACTGAACATCCTCCACCGTACTGATGATATCCCTCCACCGTACTGATGGTATCCCTCCACTGTACTGATGATATCCCTCCACATTACTGATGGTAGTCCTCCATCGTACTGATGATACCCCTCCACCGTACTGATGATATCCCTCCACTGTACTGAACATCCTCCACTGTACTGATGATATCCCTCCACTGTACTGATGGTATCCCTCCACTGTACTGATGATATCCCTCCACATTACTGATGGTAGTCCTCCATCGTACTGATGATACCCCCCCCACCGTACTGATGATATCCCTCCACTGTACTGAACATCCTCCACTGTACTGATGATATCCCTCCACTGTACTGATGGTATCCCTCCACTGTACTGATGATATCCCTCCACATTACTGATGGTAGTCCTCCATCGTACTGATGATACCCCTCCACTGTACTGATGATATCCCTCCACTGTACTGAACATCCTCCACTGTACTGATGATATCCCTCCACTGTACTGATGGTATCCCTCCACTGTACTGATGATATCCCTCCACATTACTGATGGTAGTCCTCCATCGTACTGATGATACCCCCCCCACCGTACTGATGATATCCCTCCACTGTACTGAACATCCTCCACTGTACTGATGATATCCTCCACTGTACTGATGGTATCCTCCACTGTACTGATGATATCCCTCCACATTACTGATGGTAGTCCTCCATCGTACTGATGATACCCCCCCCACCGTACTGATGATATCCCTCCACTGTACTGAACATCCTCCACTGTACTGATGATATCCCTCCACATTACTGATGGTAGTCCTCCATCGTACTGATGATACCCCTCCACCGTACTGATGATATCCCTCCACTGTACTGAACATCCTCCACTGTACTGATGATATCCCTCCACTGTACTGATGGTATCTTTCCACCGTACTGCACACCCTTCACTATACTGCACATTCATTACCCGGGGTGATTTTTTGTCAAGCATTTGAAATTTGTTTGTGAAGCAAAACATTTTACCGTTTTGCCACGTCATCGCAAAATATTCTTATATGCGGTTTTCTAACTCTCTCTGCTATCCAGTTTTAGCCAATGGGGATAATTTCTTGAATTTATTATTAGTATTTAGTATGATTATTACTTTTACAGTTATTTATATTTTTGTTAATTTGATCTAAGTATGATTTAGGGTTGGGTTGTGATATTAACATCACTACGTGTAATTAATTTTCTGAATTCAGATAATAATTATGATCCATAATGAAAAATAATAATAATGATAATAAATAGCATTGAAAATATATTCTCTTATCTGTAAATGTTGGATTCTTTTCAATCTTCTTGACTATCTGCTCCACCTCGTCCTTCTTCTACTTCTCCTTTTCTCTCTCGTCTTCTTCCTTTTCGTCAAGTTTTCTGTCTCCTTCCCCTCCTTTTTTCCCCTTTTGTTTCTTTTCATATTTAATCTTTTTCTTCTCTGCCTTTCTTCTACTTCTTTTCTTGCTTCTTCTTCTTTTCCTTTTCTCCTTCTTTTCTTTCTCCTTCTCCTCTCTTCTCTCCTTTCTCTTTTCTTTTTATTGTTTCGCCTTCTCTTGTCGCCCCTCCTCCATCTTATTCTTTTCTTCCTCTTCTACTGCTTCATCATCATCATCATCTTTTTCTATTGCTGCCTCTTTATCTTTCTCTTTTTCTTGTTCTTCTTCTCGAACTCCTTCTTCTTTCTTCTCTTCTTCTTCGTTCCTTATTCCCTTCTTCTTCTTCTTCTTCTTCTTCTTCTTCTTCTTCTTCTTTTTCTCCAACTCATCCTCTTTTCCTTCTCCTTCTTCTTTTCCTTCTTCTTCTTCTTCTTTCACTCCTTCTTCATCCATCATCTTCTTTTTCTTCTGACTTCTTCTCCATTTGCTCCCTCTTCTACTCTTCTATCTCCTTCTCCTTCTTCTCCAACTTCTTCTTCCTTTCAGTCATCATCATCATCATCCTCTCCTACTCCTCCGTTCTCTCCTCCCTCTTCTCCTACTCTTAAATATGCTTCTCCTCTTGCATTCCTTGCATAGCATCTGAGATCGTAATACCCTTTCCCCTTGATCTTTCTTCCGACCTCGGCTTCTTCCGAGATACCCTTTCTCTTAAAATCAAGAAACTCTGCTAGAATAGATCAAATCAAAGGTCGACTAAATCTAATAAGTTAGGGGTATCAGATAGATGAAAGTGAAATTCGTTTCCCGTTATTCACAGCAAAATTTAGACGAAATGTATACATGATTTCTACTCTTGTGGTTTCGAAATATACCACAATTACAATCAATTTTTTTCCGAGAAAAAAGCGAGCAAGTTTGACTTTTCTTGAAGTTACATCCTAAGTACAGGCAGAATTTGAAATGCTTGAAAAATGAAAAACTTTATGCTTCGAAAGTTTTGCATGTTCGTTCACGTGGGCACGTGGGTTCAATTTTGATCTTTCAGAATTTTTTCAATGTTTACATTTTTCAATTTGGCGCGAAAAGTTGAAATTTCATTTCCGTTGAGCGAACAACCAATCAATGAGCTCGACAGGGGACTCACCTTGACGCTGATTGGCTGAAATCTGATGTTTTTACCAATTAGGAAATCGAGTGCACCTGCGCGAGAACCTGAGCACATGTTCTATTCGAAAAATTTCACAAAGAGAAGTGATCAATTGAGTTGTGTGAAGCTGGACAATGCTAGAGGTTTAAAATTATGGAAAATATTACTGAAAAAAGCTGTGAACTTGAAAACGATGAAGTGATAATTGACTTGGAAAGCAGTTTTAACTGTGTTTTTGAACAAATTGTGGAAAAAGTGACATTTGAGGAAAATTCAAGTCGAAATGGCTCAACTTCGAGTTCGAGTGAACTTTCAGTCAAAAGTGAGGACTCTCAAAATCAGCCTATAAAACGAAGTCAAACTAATTCTACGATTGTTCAGAAAAATCTGGAGCTACATCTCAGGTTTGTGTGAATAATAAGAGTTTATCTAATGCTGATAATGTTTTTATTTGGTTGGAACTTTTCCTTTCAGGATGTCTTTAGTTTTTCTGGAATTTATTCTGGGACCAAAAGATCAATTTCAATTTGCATTCTCCGCTGCCATGGCACAAAATTCCATCAACAAATCTTAAAATCAACGAAATATTTCTGTAAAATCGTTACAGATCACTCAAAGCCTTGAAATTAAAACTTAAAACAAATTAATCGAAAAATCGACTCGATTTTAAATTATTTTCTCTAATCTAATATCTCCAAAACATTCCCCCTTCAGAATCCTTTTATTTTTTGTTTGCAATCTCGCTGTGTTCTTGAATGCCGTTTTAAATAAATTCTTATTCATCTCACACAGGAAGAATTAAACTCTCAGATTTATTTGCTAATGAATTTTACGATGAATAAGTTGTTTATTAATTCTGAAGTAATTTCGCAATATTGGAATTAAAAAGTAAATTTCTCGCCCCTGCACTTCAAGTTAGGCCTTGCAAAATTCCTTTACTTATTGAGCCCCCACATAAAATCACATAAAGCCGTCAAGCAAATTTCAATTTTATTTAAACACCTTGTTAGCAAATTTTCGATCCCCTTTGCTTGGAAGGATGCAATATCGTGTAAATTAGGAAGGATTAAATCAAGAAATTTAATTTCCCCTCATGTCCTATCATCTTTGCTATGTTCAAGTCTTAGGCTAGTAAAAAACAAAATCTTAAAACGCTAATGCCTTATCTATCTAAAATATTCAACGGGTTTTTTTGATCATGATCTTACTCTTAATTAAAATGTTATCCAAAAGCGAGGAAAACGACTTTCATGTCATAAATTCTGCCCTAAATACCCCCATTTTATCAAGTTTAGAAATCAATCGTCTCAAAACTTCCAGAAATCTTTGAGAAACCTTCCCTCAGGACTGTAACAAAATATTCACTTACAATCATTCGTAACAAACTCATTATTTATTTATAAATTAACTTCTGAATTACAGGTTACAAATTTTATAGTACACTAAAAATTCATGAATGAGTTACAATCCAAACTTATTCCTGGCATTATTCACATGAGTTGCCTCTTTATTATAGACTTAATGTTTTGTTTTCTTTCACTTTTGTTCAGTTCAACACTTAAATTCACAATTCATTGTCTCAAATATCACGCAACATATTAAATTCTTTCTCCATTCATTGAAAAGCCTTGTCGAAATTTCAGGACAACGTGGTCTAGTACATGCCAGATGTTAAGCAGACCATCATCTTAAAAACACAATTTTCTACCCTTTTCTCTTTTACCTTAAGAACTTTGATAAGATTTTTAGATTTCTCCTAAAAGGCAGTTGATTTTCAGAAAGAGTGCAAAGGAATCAAAACTGAACTGCAGAAATATTGATCACTAGATGTGTAAACTTCAGTTCCTTTCCAAACTTGATTCCTTACTATACTCTGTATGTCCTGTCCACCCAAACTGGCAGACCAATCCCTGCCAGAACAAAGGTCATTGGGGGCTGGGGGTTGAACCCCCATTTTTCTAATGGGTAATTTTAGGAAAAGCTGCAAGGGTCTATGCAAGCCTCAAGAATCGAAAATGGATATATTAGCAAACGAGAGCACAGTATGTTTATTGATGGCTTTTTAAAATTCAGCTAGCTTATAATGTTCAGGGGAGCCAAAATTGGGTAACTTATTCTAGGGAATGACCATCCTTCAAAGGGCCTCCAAAGCCCCCTTGGAAGGTTGAATCTTTGCTCTTTAAACAATATACCTATTGTTATAGATTTGGTTCTACTGTTTGTTGTCAGAAATGCATCTATCATGCCCCCTTTTTCACATATCGTAGCTTTTCCCTGGTTCTTGCCAAGAGTTACATCCAGTTATATCTGGCTTAATCATAATCTGTTGGCCATGTTTTCATGGGCTGTGGAGCAGGTTTGAGAGGGTTATAGCTTCCCTTCTCTGCCAATGTACCCCAGTGGGGCACTTTACTGTGTTTTGGTTAAGGATGTGCCAACTGCACATTATGGTGTACCCAAGTATTAAGCCTTTGATTTCACATCTAACGCTCATCCAGTTGTTGCAGTCTGAAGAGACAATGACTGGGTATTGTAATCTCCATACAGACTGTACTAAATTTTGATAGGTAATATCTTGTGGATAAGGGGCATCATGGGGCCACTTTGCTTTTGAGAGTTAACATGTTTGAATTTCTCATCTATTGCAAATATTTCGCAGGTTGAAACATGAAAACTGTATGAAAATTTGGTAATTAAGTGTTTTTCAAAATTTTGGGGCAGCTGGGGGCAGCCCCCTTCCTTGATGTTCTGTAACACAATATGGTCAATGTCGACATAGTGTTGTGAAAAATCAGAGTTATATAAGTGTCCTTCAAACGCCTTAAACGACTTTAGAAATAGAAACGCTTAAAACCCCTTAAACGTCTTTATAAATCCAATTAAAACTCTTCAAACGCCTTTAAAGTCTTTAGAAATCCCATTAAACGCCTCAAACGCCTTCAACGTCTTTCGAAATCCAAACAAAATGCTTCAAACCTTTTAAACCTCTTTAGAAATCCAAACAAAACGCTTCAAACGCCTTAAATGATCTAATTGGGTAATCTAATCAAA
>JACTAT010000035.1:975449-987949 GCA_014526335.1 Chrysaora quinquecirrha
TTAGGAACGATCTGCCCATCGTACCCACATTTTTAGTGAAGGTGAGCGAAAAGCCTTGACCACTTGGTCATTCCACAGCTGCTAAAGTAACTTATCAACTTACTTTCTTCCATTCCTGTGTGCCAATTATCTAACTAGCTACAATTTTCAAAAATTTGTCTTTCAGCCCTGAAGCTCAAAAGAAAATTCAAGACATTTTGGTATGTTAACGGCTATTTCAACTTTTCTCATGCTTGTTAGCCTTGTACTTAATGTCATATTTTCTGGCTTAGAGATTCATATTTTCATATTTTTCGAACCCTTTCGTTGTCGATAGTGCAGGTCAAGCTGAAACGGTATATTTAGCGCCTATTGCTAGGATCTCAGTAGTAGGTTAACTAATCGACACCTCGACCCTTGCTGTAACGTAGCTGAGGCTCGAACCTCGACCTCGCTGAGCTTCTGAAACCACGAGCCAATTGGATTAGACCACAACGCCATAGCATCCTCGATTTATCAGTCGCCATGTCTGATTTCTTGAAAATTACTCAAAATAGCGACAGGACCGGGCAATAAGGCTTTTAACGCCTATGCTGTATAACTATCTATTTGTTATCTAATTTTGTCATTGTTTTATGAATGTTTTCACCTTCTTTTATCGTCAGAATGACGTGAGACAACTATCGGAAAAAGAAAAACTTCTGCTCTATTTGAAGCTCCCTACCAAAGCCGGAAGTTTAGCCGAAGAAAGCCAGCCTATTCCATTGTCAAACACGAGGCAAGAACAGACCCAGGCCTTTCAATGGTAAGTTTATATTTGTGACGTCAAGAAGACGTCAGAAAATCATCATTATGACGTCATAAAATCTTTAGAAAAACCATCTAAAATGTAAGTCTTGACGTTACGTTTCAATGTAGTTTGTATGATTGATGCTTATGCTTAATTTTCGAATAATTTTGCCAAGAAATAAAGATTGAATGCCTGAGCTAGCCTTTTAATGGTGGCTCAAATTATTGATGACGTCACCGTGACGTCAGATTCAGCTTTTGACACAATAATGCTGTCTTAAAGATTATGTTTCATCTGATGGAGGTGACCACATTTATTTGCTGTAAATTTAAGACTTAAAATCATTTTTACGTCTTATTTGTGAGATGATTTTGTTACTGATGACGTCATGATGACATCGCGTTCTTGCTGTAACGTCACTGTGACGTCATATACTGCTTTGAATGAATTTGACCAACCCATTTATATGGATGTGTAATAATTCAATGGATATGTAAGTTTCCGCAAAATAACGTGATCACGGCGGACCTTTTATCTGCATTTATGCTGATCATGTAACTGAGTACTGTTTTAAGTTTCCGTATATGGCTATCTATGCACGTCAGTAGAGTTCATTGGACAAACAGTGATCTGTCAATCAAAAGCTGTTGTTTACGTCTAAATTTTATGCAAATTAGGAACTTAGTTTTAAACACTGTCAGTTCTGTTGCACCTGTGCAGTCTTATTGTTTTGTGTAATTGATTCTAAGACATAATCGACTTATGTCATATGGTCTACATTGTATAACTTGAAATAGATTTTGGTTGAGAATAGTCGGATTGAGGCAGATGGTCCCAGTTAATGCTGTGGTAGAAGTTGTATGTTTAGTCTAACTTTCCACGTGCGAATGTTTACCGGAAAACTAGTTTAAGCTAGACTTATTACGTGAGCCGTAGTTTTCGTTCCTTCGGCCAATAGAGGCTGTCCGTAAAAGATGGCGACTGTTCTTTGCACTGCTTTGTTTTCATTGATGATTTTCGAAGGGAATTCTGGGAATTATTTCTTTTATGACGGGAACTCAACGAAAACTTGGCAAGCAAAGTTCGCTGACCAATGTTTTGAAAATTTCAAAAACATTTTATGCTTGTGTCAAACAAAAAAATGTTTGACGAGCAATACTAACAGTACAACATTGTGTTTGACAAGCAAATTTCAAATGTTTGACAAACAAGGTTTGATCGTTTCGCCTTGGCCTAAGGTTGGATGTTATTTCAGAATTTCACCCATTTTGTGATTTACGTGTTTTTTATAAGTTCTTAATTCTTCGATGTTTCTACTACATAGCTATAATTTATTTCCCTTTTTGCAGGATCAGAACAAACCTTGAGGAATGTGAAGGCACACATACTTTACCAAAGCATGAAGTTTATGATGATTATAAGTAAGTAGCTTTTATTTTGTTAGCTATTAAGTCGGGTTAATGTGGACCTACGATACGATAGAACATGCGCCAACAGTTGTAATTAATAACTTATGTCAACATGTCATCCAACCTCGTCCCCAGGCCCCAAATCGAATTTCCTCGAATCTCAACCGTCAAATCGATTTTTGCCCTGTTACCGGCCAAAAAATCTGCCAAAATACTTGCAATTTTGGCCTAGGCATGAAAGCAAGATGTAGATTCCGAAAGCAGATATTCTTAGAAAGGAAATGCAAAGAATTTCATTGATAACTTAAAGTCAAGATGCAATATCTCATGTAGCATCATTTTTTGGTTTTTATCGAGTTTTCACATAGTTGTCGGTCTATTTTGGTGTGAAATTTTGAAGAAACTGTGACGTCACTTAAAATTTCTATTGTTTGAACAGCCAATAAGATTTCGAATAGACAAAGCCGATAGCAGGGTCGAATATGGACAACGGAGTTTCACGTAGAGGCCTATTCACCCTGGGGACGAGGTTGCATGTCATCAACTACTCAGAACGTATTCGATACAATTGATCAAGGTTGCAAGAGCGCTTATGTCTATTGCGACTGACGGGAATCAGTTGGCAGCTAATCACAGAAGTATAATATTCATAATTTTATGGAAGTGTTCGCCTACTAGTTACCGTCAAATAGAACTAGTTAACGTCTAGTTGCTAAAGTCCATATTTTGCTATTTCTGACAGTGCGTAATGTGTACACCCCTCGACAAAAGTCGACCAGGCACAGGCGCAGAAAAGAGGACGCCTGTTTTGCCTTTTCCTAAGAGCATGATGCAGTCCTTCGACATCAAAACTGTTGGGATAGACGCTTCCGAAAAAGATGGCCGGCGTTTTTGCCTATTGTTTTCATTAAGGATTTTTAAAGGAATTCTGGGAATAATTTCCTTAGTTGCGTTTTCTACATAGCTGCAGACGTTGAATTCGTAGCTAAGGAAATTATTCCCAGAATTCCCTTCGAAAAACCTTAAGAAAAACAAGGGATTGACAGAAACGGCCGCCATCTTTAGTGGAAACCTCTATTGTCTTTACACCATCACTGAACCTTCTCTCGACATTGATCGATAAAAATTACAATGCTGAGTGAAAATTCGAAAGCGTTTGAACACGCCTTGTACGACTCCTGCGCTGCTTAGTTTGATTTCTTAATGGTACTGACTTGCAGAACTTAAATTTCAACCATTTAAGGTTCTTACTAATTGACCATCGTCTATTAATGCTATTTCTTTCTGCAGAGCACATTGCGAAAGTCTAGGCCCAAACAGAACACTAAGTGCTCCAGACTTTGGAAAATAATCAAATGTGTCTTCCCAAGAGTCAAAGCGAGAAGACTGGGTACAAGAGGAAATTCAAAGTATCTTTTCATACTGTTTTATAACGTCAACTTCTTTCCAAGACTGTATACTGTAAATTCGTCTTTTCATTCTCAACAATCAGGCTTTGGCCCCCTCACCAGCTCCCAATGTTTTCGAATGTTACAGAAGAGATTCAAATGGGATTAATAGCCGTTCCTTACGAATATGAAAATGTTTCAGACAATGGAAAAGCTATTATTGCTGCTAATTGAAAGATGATGTAATAGAGGACAGAGTTTCTGATGCTGGTAAAAGCTAAGGAAAATAGGGCATTACCCTGAAACAAGGAAAAACAATAGGAAAGTTTAGAAGTTAAAAAATGTAGATATCTAAGGCAAGCAGACTTAACCGGCATTCCCTTCTTGCAGTCTTCCAGAATTACTGGTTTTGACTTCAGTTGAATTTTTATTTTTTGCCTATTAAGGGTACAATGTATTACAAGTATTGTATTGGTTTTTAATTTATAAAAAAAGATGCTGTTTACGGTTTTAGCATCGAAATCTCGATACTTCGAAGTTTTGAAGGTGCTATGGCGTCGTGGTGTAATCCAGCTGACTCGTGGTGTCAGAAGCTCAGTGTGGTCAGGGTTCGAGCCCAGCCACGGTAGCATCACAGCCAGGTTCAAGGTCTCGATTAGTTAACCTACTACAGAGATCCTAGGGACTGGCGCCATTTCACCTTCACCTTGAAAATTTCAATCACGACGGTGTTTCGTCGAAAGGTAATAGCTAACATTAACACATTAATATCAAAGTTACTCCTTTTCAATTGCAATCAATTTACATCTGTATTAATAATAGCTTGAATTCTTAAGACAGAGCATTGGGTCTTGAATATAATCCTCCTATTAATCCATAATCTATAATCCACTTTAAAACCTTTAACTCCTTAAAGATATTGTTATAGTGGCTTAAGGAAGAAAATCATTAAAGAATCACCATCATTACCAAGTTTAAAAGGCGAAGCAGGAGAGGTATGTATTATTCTGTCTTTAACTACCGTATGGGCCAGGGCAGCAACTCTGTTATGCAATACTATCGGCTGAAAACTCTCGAATGTGACGCAACGATAGGGCATTATTATCCGGTATAAATCTCCCCTCTTTCAATTGTTTCGCTCTATTTCTGACGTTTATACTCTGAAGAGTGTCAGACGAAAAAAGATTTTAAGTAGGCCCAAATGCTTCCGCTGTTTCTTGCAATTTGGAAATTTTGTACTACCTAAAGACAACTCAATAATAATTATGGCAACTGAAACTAGATAAACAGATCAACTTCAACTTCTCTTCTTCTCCTGCTTCACGTCTTCTTGACACTGCAGTTAGTGAAATCTGGGGACAATGCCTCTCCAAGCGTCTCTATCACTGGCCTGTATCTCCAGAATATCTATATCGACTCCTGCATTTTGTAGGTCTTTTTCACCTCTTCCAACCAAGTTGAAATTGGATTTCTTTGTGGCCTCTTCATATTTCGAATGAATTAAGCAAGAGCTTGTCTGTATGGTGTTTCTTCAACTTGAACTGTGTTTATCTATTCAGATCACGTTATTTTTATCTAGTCATCGCTTCTTTTGTTATACTTTTATACCTGATGCCTTGAGAGGTAATGCAATTGCTGCATCTACCGATAAAGAATGGATGTCTCAACGGAATAAACAATATACTGTGAATGTCAATCTGTTTCCTACTTTTAGGTCAACAACAACAATAACAATGATTCTTCAAGCCAATGTAATGAAATCACTGAAGACCAAACGCTTTCTGCTGCCTGCACGTTGGTTTGTGAATGGGCAAATAAACTTTTAGGCCGTGTTTTTCAACGCTTTTGGATTTAGCAAGATTCTTGGTTGGTGGTAGTTATGTATCAACGAAATCAATGGCGGCTTTTGTTGTGATGTCAGCAACGGAGAGCAAAGTTCGGAAAATGTCTGAAAAGTGAGTTCTTTATATTTTTTGGTATCTTTATCGTTTACCTGTGGTCAATGAGTGTAACCTGCGATCATTTAGTATTACCATTGACTAGAGCCCGGAAAATGTTACGGTCACCCGGTCATCCGGAGGAAGGCGAATTAGAACAAAGGGAGAATCTTTTGCCACATCCAAACATAGGCATGTTTTTCATTGTTTACTGAGGAAGGTTTCAAGCTACTTGTATTTTTGTCTTCAGGAAGATTGAACATTTTTCTAGACTCTGCCTTTTACCAACATTAGTTTAACTTTGTCAATCTGGATTAGGTCAATCAGGGTAACCTCTTGTCAATCATTATAACTTTGATCAGTCAGTGTAACCTTTGTTCAATCAGTGTCACCTGTGGTCAGTCAGAATTACCCGTGGTAAATCAGTGTGTCAGTGTAACGTTTGGTAAATCAATGTAACCCTTGGTTAGTCAGGGTAACATTTGGTTAGTCAGTGTAACCTTAAGTCAGTTAGTGTAACATTTGGTAAGTCAGTGTTATCTTTAGTTAACTAATGTAATTACTGGTCAGTCATTGTAAGCTTTGGTTGATCAGTGTAACCATTGCTTTGGCCAATCAATGTAACCTATGATCGATCAGTTTCACCTTTGTCCAGTATGTGTAACCTTTTGTAAATCAATGTAACCCTTGGTCAATCAATGTAACCTTTGGTCAGTCAGTGTAACCTTTGATTTATCAGTTAAAACTTGGTAAATTAAAATGTATTGAAATGATAATTATTAATTTGTCCTTTTTAGGCTTCAGCTCTGGTCATCATCGCAATCTTCTGACTCGAAATCAAACACCGAGAACAGATCTTCACCATTACGTCATTCGGCATCACTAGAGTACAACAACAGCAACGCATCAAAACCTAAAACAGCGTCATCAATTCAGAAATCAACCCAGAAGAATGCCCAGCAAATGCAAGCCAACAGCAACAGCAACATCAAAGTTGAGCGTCCAGATTCGTTACCAGGCATCGTTTCAGATTCGATTGCGATGTCAAACCAGCTCATGTCACCACCCCCATGTCCACCCCCAAAGACACCACATATTACCCCAAAATGTTCCCCCTCGGCTATATCTTCACCTGTGTTCGCAAGTCCTGTACCCATGCAAGGAAGAGGAAAAGCCACAAATGGTCATTCCCTGCTACAAACTGCGGAAAGAATGGTATTTCCCTCCTACACCTCAGATCCAACTATCAATGGAAATCCTCAACTTCAACACGTGATTTCTCCTCAGCATCACGTGGCAAAAGCAATGGAAGCTCAGAAGCATCGTCAGACACATATTTCAAGAGCATCATCAACGCTTCGAAGATCAGACTCGTGTCCATACCCTTCACAGTCGCCAAGGGCAACAAGACAGCTAGCACCCACTCCGAACTCTGCACTTTCACCTAATCCATCTATTGACATTGCAAGGTGCATTTTTATGCATTTCTTTTTGTTTGTTTTTGTTTATCTATTATTTGTTGTACAGTTTTGTTGTTGCCGACCTTATTTACTTTCACCTACGGCTGAAGGATAAGGATACCTTTGTACAACCGACACTTAGAACATCTGAAGGTGCTGTGGTATCGTGGCCATCCAGCTGGCTCATGGTGTCAGAAGCTCAGCGAGGTCGGAATTCGAGCCCCAGCTACGTTAGCGTCACAGCCATTGTCGAGGTCTCGATTAGTTAACCTGCTTAACAATCTCCATCTGGTGTAGACATCTCTACAACCGACTATACCTTTGGTTCCACAAGTGTTCGTTCTATGGAGGTCCCACTGAAATTAATGCTGGGAAAATTGTCCCTAGCAACGCATAGCAACCAGCTCTGATGTTGCATGGCGTCTGAAATAGGCCTAATTAAATCTCAATTCTGTTTTCTTTCTTGAAAGGTCGCAAAATTGGCAGAGTCCTATTGGAAGCCCATGTCAAACTGTAATCGATCAAACAAGCAATTCTATTCAACAAACGAGAGATATGGTAAAGCTAATCAAGGAGCAAATGGCCTCACCATTGCGGAATCCGTCCTTTCAGGAAACCATGACAACGCCAACAAACAAACAGCCTCCTCTCCAAAGATGTCATTCGGTACCAGCGCCCTTCACAACTCCGACTGGGGAGGTTTATCATCCACTAACGCCACAGCTCGCTGCGCTGACGGATTCACCAATGGGAAACCGAAACCCGTCATATGCACAGATAAAAGAAATGCGCGCCAAGTTTGTAGCGAATGAAGTCCAGAGTACTGCAAGGCGAAACCTTACGCAGTATTTTGTCGGAAATGAACAGAACTCCGTAAGTATAAACAATAACAGAACTGCTATCGAAACAGGAAACCCTTCTATTGCCGAAAGTCTAGAGAACAGGAAGCCAGTGGACGTCAATAATGTAAACATTTCCAGGAAATCTAGTGTTGTTACAAACCAGATTGTCAACTCAAACAATATGAGAGACCATTCCACCGCTGCTGGAGTATATACCAGTATTGCAAATAGAACAATAGGAAGCCCTTGCACGACTAGTATTGTACAAGAAACAAAGCGGAGTGTGATTAATACAATAGCTGATGAAGCACCTTTAGCAACAGTTGATAATCTAAATAATTTGATTGATCCATCATTTCCGCTTGGTGATATTCCTACTTCCGGCGGAAATGAATTGGGTGATTTTGATGGTTTGGATGATGCGACAACAATGGACCTCTTGAGAAGTCTCAATAGTGGGAATAATATATGGGCTACTGAATGGAACAACGGAAATGGTATTCAGTTGATGGAAAGTAGCTAGTATGAATGCAACTTCCTGTTCGCAATGTAAAGGTTTCATATTTCTTGGAAGAAAGATGCGTTCTCAGAAAACCCAATTGCAGTCACGTGTCATCAATGAAATGTTTAACTGTTTGGGCTAATCAATGAAAAAGTACAAACAAGAAGATATTGTTATGTTGAAAGCAGCTAGTGGAGCGGAAATTCAACTGATTACCAGCGATTTCCGGTTTGTTATTTCCTGGTTATAATTTCCGGTTTCAACTTCCTATTTCCAGTGAAAACTTTTGAATTTCTACGAGGATCAAGAGATAAGATTTTTTGGAAAAACAGATCTCTACGGGACATATGAACTTGTCCTTATACGATCGATGTCTTAAAATACTGTAAAAATTTTCTTAGAAAACGGATGAAGGAAGCAGTAGTTCTAAGAAGAACATTTCCGACGCTGCTCGATTTACAATTGGCAGATGCCAAATAAAGCTATGAAGGCCATGATTGGCTATCTGGCCTTCAATCAGATCGCCTGACCTGACATTAACCCTTGACATTTAATACCGTTTTCGCCTCACCCTTTTTATCATAACAAAGTTATCTATAAGGCTATTAGGAAATCAAAGACGACCTTTTCTCACAAAATTGCCAAAACTGTGCCACTTTTTAGGCAGGTCGATTTGTTATACATACTTGTAAGTTTCAAAGTTTTGAATTTGGTTTGTATGATCTTTTGACCATTTTTAATGTATTTTGTAGATTTTTAGAAATTGAACATGTAGATTGAACATTAAAAAAAACGAAAAAAATCTGTTTCTTAACTTGCATATCCTTTCCCGTCGAAAATTGAAAAGTTTGGCTTTTCGCAAAGTTTGAAACATTTTCAATTTTATCTCCCTACCCCCGTGCTGTGTACCATACAGATTTGCGCCCCTTGTGCGTGACTAGCTGATGTCGTCACTTCCTGCCACTCGGAACAGGAAGTAAATAGTAGAGCCACAGATTGTCTAATTGTTTGGTTTTCACACCTTTCCACATAATAGTCTAAAACCCCCTTGAATCTTCCTTTCTTTTAAGTCCTGCTATATGGGTTTCTGTACATAACAGGGGGAGTGATCTGATCAGTGGTTCCCTCATTTCCGTCAGCTCAACAGGAATTTGACATTAGCCCTGTTTGTTCACACCTTAGCACAAAGAAGCCTACTCCCGCTCATATCCTGAAACACCAGTTCTGTTCGTTGACAATTTTTGCATATCCAGGGGGTCAGGCAATTGAACTACATCCCTAAACAGGAAGTAGACAGACCACTGTTTGTTTTTCAAACCTTGGTGAACAATTAACTTTGGCCCTAGATTGTATGGAACTCCAAGTTACTCCAAGTTACTTATTATGGAACTCCAAGTTACTTCCTTTCGTTAGTTCTATGTAACCAGGGGGTTGATGATAACTGATTTCGTCATCTTCCATTGCAAAACAGGAAGTAGAGTGACGATAGAGTCAAATTTTGGTCCAGACAA
Organism: Chrysaora quinquecirrha; assembly: GCA_014526335.1. Lineage (NCBI taxonomy): Eukaryota > Metazoa > Cnidaria > Scyphozoa > Semaeostomeae > Pelagiidae > Chrysaora > Chrysaora quinquecirrha. The sequence goes on from JACTAT010000035.1 coordinate 985,268, forward strand.
GACAAGCTGGAGCTAGAAAGTTAGAAATCGTCGCTATAAACTTTAAAAAATCACATTGCAATGATTTCAAAATTTTATCCGGTTGGATAAGAATACAAATCACACAAAGTGTATAAATTTGACGATAGTTATCACGAAAAATTGTTTCAAGAAGAGGTTTGAAGCTGCTTAGGCCCATTCCAGGAGAAAGAAGGCCTGTATTTGTTTTTAGCTAAGATTATGACGATCCCAAGGGATTATGATTTTACTTTCAAAATTCTGGTTTTGGGTGACAGTGGGGTAGGAAAGACGTGCCTTATAAAGAGATTTACGGATGATGATTTTTCAGAAAATTTTCTGTCAACAATAGGTTTGTATAATACTGACGATTTTTCATATACCAATCTTGTATTGTCACCTTTCTCTGCTATATGCAGTCGGAAACAAATTATATTTACTTTGCAAATTTTTTCTAGGAATAGACTCAAAATCAAAAATAACTGATGTTGACGGTGTTCGAATCCGCTTACAAATTTGGTAAGAACTTAAATGTTCCGAATTTTATGTCATAGAACAAACAAACAATTATCTATTATATACCACTTAGTGTTATGCAATACATTATCATAATCATAATGTCATAACATACCGTACTTGACAGGCAGCATACAATTGAACAGCCCCCCCCCTGCATATCATACCAAACTATTCAATGTCATACCACATTATGCCATGCTTCACATACCATAACATAACAAACTATAGGGCAACCTATAAAATTCTTACTGTGCCTTACCTTCAATGCCAAAGTAAACCAAAGTATGGTATGGTATGGCATGGTATTGGTATGGAATGATTGTATTGGTATGGTGTCGTATGGTGTGGTATGGTATGGTAATGGTATGGTGTGGTCTGACATGGTATGGTATGGTATGGTATGGTGGTAATTGTATGGTATGGTATGGTATGGTATGGTATGGTATGGTATGGCATTGTATGGTATGGTATGGTATGGTATGGTATGGCATATGGTAGGTATTGAATGGTATGGTATGATATTTTCTACCATACAGGGGCGGAGCAACAAAAATTTTTTAGGGGGGCACAGAGTTGAAATTTGCCGACAGAAGGGCGTGGCTTTTGCAGCCACGCCCATTTTTTCATTATGCTTTTTCCGATAATCAACATGAATTCCATTTTAAGAAACAAGACTCTAACTCTTTTCTTTTTCAAGAATCTAACTTTCTTCTTTCTTGCTTGCATGTTGTGGTTGGTTTATTCATTTCATCGTTCTTTTCCCAAAGATTTTACATGTCATTTGAACAAGCCAACTCATGCAGAACTTAACCTTATACAGTATTGTATGTACTGTATAAGCTTCGAAGATAGATACTAAAACCAACGCAGATATTCAATATTATTTCTCGTTTAATCATGCTCCAATTTAATGGAATTTCTATTATTGGAACCAAGCTTCTACGCATTTTATTGAAAAATGCCGAACAAGAGAAATCCCAAATCTCCAGACCGATATCATCATTTGCCGAAAAAACCTTCTTTGTGCCGACGTTTGCAACATTGGGGGGGTACAGCGCCCCCCTGTACCCCCCCTTTGGCGACGCCTCTGCTACCATAGCACACCAAGCATATGCAAAGTATACTATAGTATACCATGACATACCATGATATACCATATCATCTCATACCATAATCTATGATTCCTTGGTATGCCATGCAGGGAAATGCCAATACCAAGATGCAACTTTAAATTGAAATTTCAGAAATACAAATTCAATACACTACCATATGACACAATATGATGCCATGGTATACCATTGTGTACTATAGCATTCTATGGTATACAATAGTATACCATGGTATACCTTAAAATTCATAGCATACCAGTACCACTTTAATATCAGATTTCAGGAATGCCATTACCACATTAAACTATTCCCAACTACACAATACCATGGTATACCATTGTTTACAGTAGTATACCAAATCATACAATAGTAAACCATTGTTTATTATCTTAAAAATACCATTTTTATTTTAATTTCAGGGACACTGCAGGGCAGGAAAGATTTAGGACTCTAACAAGTGCATATTTCAGAGGAGCAATGGTTAGTGACAACAGCTACAAATTAGATTTTGTATTTGCATACCTGCTGCTCGTATCAAAGCATCAGCCATGAAACAATGGAAATCGATGAAGAGAAATCTTTTCCGAGAGATACCTGAAAAATTTTTGACTGCAACGACAAAAATGTCAGGAAGAAATGTTGGTACCTTTCTATAGACCAGACGGAACTAGACGAAAACGGTACGAAACCACGCCGTTCTGGCTTCCCGTTTACACTATGCCGGCACATATTTGAGATGAATGGGCCCATCTGAAAACGGCATATTCATTGTAAAAACGATTGAATACGGTACAGTTTGATGCCACTTTGCTGAATGAATCAAAGAAAAACAATAACTTTAAACCACGATAAACTACCATACAGCCTGGTATACTGCTTATACATGAAGTTAAACCATGATAAACTACCATACAGCCTGGTATGCTACAAGGCATATTTTAACATATGTACTGGTGGGCCATTTGGCCCAGCAGGCCCCCTTGCTTTCCTATTGTTTTGGACAAAAGCTTTTCAAATTATAATTGAAATTCAAAAGAAACCAGGCCCTTTTCTTATT